>NC_069451.1:37503991-37530112 GCF_026875155.1 Cherax quadricarinatus | reverse complement strand
TATTTTTTAAAACCTATAAACCGATCAAATTTAACCGATACTGAGACTCCCAAAACTGCAGTTATAATCACCTCTTGCCCTGTGCTTTATTTCCTACAAGACTGATGGATGAAACATCGACCCCAGACTAGGGAAGTTCCCTCAAATTTTCCCCTCATTTACCATTTCTGCTTTTTTTGAACTGACGAAACCACTGTGTGGCAAAAAGTTCCTTCAATAAAGTTTCCCCATATGTTGCACAATGTCCCAATTTTTAAACTTGTCGGTTTTCAAAACCTTAAAATCAATCCGGGGAAGGAACTTTTTTCTTAATATCAGGGGGAAACAAGAAGGATTTTAAATACGTAATTGTACTAAAATATTTTAAATAAACTGACTTTATCCCCATTAAATTTATATTGTACCAATAAACCAAATTAAACGATTAGAAAACTTTAAAATATTAAACTAAAACCCTTCAGGGTTGTGCGCCAAAAAATAAAAAGAAATTTATCCCCCCATCGAAGATTTCTTATTTTTTTTCGAATGTCAGAATTTCCCACTACGAAGTTCATAAACAAAACTCTTAAATTGCGCAAAACCAACTGTTAAGAAAAAATTTCTCTTTTAACGGTGGAAGGATTTAAAATTATATTCCCTAACTTTAAAACAACAATACATTGGTTTCAAAAAACTGCTTTTGTGTCCCTCCTGAGAGGGAAAAATTACAACAAAAATTTTATTTAAACATAAAATTTTTTAACTAGATCTCTTTGAAAAATTAATTATCTTTTGGGTACATTGTTTTTTTAAAATAACGTTCTTGATTCCTTTCATCACTACTTTTTCATGCATTTGAACCATTTACCCATAAAAAACGTACGTGTTGGAGAAGCCAAAAAATATGTCCGAAATCTTTCCATCAAACCTTAAAGAAAAAAGTTGAATATATAAGGGAAAAGTCTGGATAGTCTTAAAATAATAATACACGAGAAGTAAATAATGATCGAATTCATTTTAAAACATTTTCAATCCTAAAAGGGCTATGGTCATCATGAAACATGAACGGAGAAACTTGAAATGTAAAAAACGACTGTTGTTATGAAGATTTTGATGTGGCACACACAGCGATCCAGTTTCCCCCAAAGACCAATGGGATATTTTTCCGGGCCCTCCGCCTTTGAAAATCAAGTTCCTTAGCAGCGTCTTCACCTCCTCCCCGGGGTTTTGTGTATTCCTTCCAGCATTTGTTTGGGGTACCCTCCCGTTTTGATTCCCAGAATCCTTTTTGTCTCCCTGTCTACTTTTTAAATCTCAGTTGACTCCCCATTAAAATTTTTGGTATTTTTTGTGAAACCCTCACCATCCTCCCCAACCTAATTACCTGGGGCGTTTCCTCCCCGATGGGCTATACAATAGCTTTGGGCCAGACTTTACTTTAAAACTATGTCGTTTTGTACGTCCTGAGCCTTCCTCCTTTTCTATGCATATCGTTTCTGGGCCCGGTAATCTCTTCATTTCCCTGGGGCCTTTGTTTTCTTTTTTTCCATTCTCTAGCGCATTTGTTTTTCTGGGGGAAAACCCAACGGGTCGTTTGGTCTTCCTTATTTTTTTTTCCCTTTTGGGAACAATCCTCTCTCGCCCCTTCATTTTGCTGTACGAAATTATCATTTCATTTGCTGTTTTTTTTCAAATTCTTTTTCCCCCCACACCCATGCTACGAGGATCCAATTGGGAGGATTACTGTGTTTAAAAACATTTCGGGAGAATATATGTGAAAAGTTTTTAATTTACCCCCAAGAGTCAGTTTTCCACTTAAAAAAGTTTTTTCATATCTTTATTCGATAAATGAAAAATAAGTTTTTTTAAAAAACTAGAGAAGGGACGGGTAAGACGAGGGGGAGAGGTGAAGGAAAAGGGGGAAAAGTGGAGAGAGAGTGAGAGAGTGAGGAGAGGCGTAGAGAGAGCAAGAGAAGAAAGGTAGGAAAGTTGGAAGGAGAGAGGGGGAGAGATAGAGAAGGGAAAAGGCGGAAGAAAGAGAGCTAGAGAGATGAAAGGGCAAAGAGAGGGGGAGGGGGAGAGAGGGGGAGGGGGGAAACGATGGGGGGAGATGGAAGGAGAAGAGCGAGGATGTAGGGGGAGAGAGAGTGAGGAGGGGAGATGGGAAGGGTGAGGAGAGAGATGTTAGTAGGGGAGGAGATTGTTAGAGAAGGGGATGAGATGTTAGAAGGGAGAGTTGTTAGAAGGGTGAGAGTGTTAGAAGGGAGAGATGTTAGAAAGGGGAGAGTTGTTAGAAGGGGAGGAGATGTGAGAAGGGGGAGGTGTTAGAGGGGGGAGGTGTTTAGAAGGGGAGAGGATGAGGAGAGGGGAGAGAGATAGATAGTGATAGGTTGAAAGAGATAGTAGAGATATATAGGTAAAGAGTGAGATAGGTAGAGAGGTGACAGTAGTGAGTGAGGGGAGAGAGAGGGGAGTGAGGTTTAGTATGGTCGTTCACAGGAAACGTTGTGAAAACCAGTGTGTGTGTGTGTGTGTGTGGGTGTGTGTGTGGTGTGTGTGGGCCATGTGTGTGTGTGTGTGTGTGTGTGTACTCACCTAGTTGAGGTTGGCGGGGGGTCGAGTCCGAGCTCCTGGGCCGCCTCTTCACTGTATCGCTAATAAGGTCACTCTCCCTGCAAGCCGTGTGCTTTATATACCCTCATGATTAAAGCTCTGTATGGATCCTGCTCCACTACATCGCTCCCAAACTATTCACTTACTGATACCTTCTTATGGTGATGAAATACTTCCTAACATCCCATGTGTTTCATCTGTGTCTTCAGCGCGGCCAACTGTGTCCCTCTTGGTTACTGTGTCCAACGCTCTGGAACAATCCTGTCTTTGTCCAACCTTGTCAATTCTCTCAGTATTTTGTATGTGTTATCATGTCCCCCCTAGTCTCTCCCTGTCTCCAGTGTCGTCAGGTTGTTTTCCTTAACCTCTCCTCGTCGGGACTTACCTCTTAGCTCTGGGAGCTAGTCTTGTTGCAACCTTTGTTGTAGTTCACGTTTCTGCTAGTTTCTATACGTGCTTGGTAGGTGTGGGTTCCAAACTGGTGCCGGCATGACCCACTATGGCCTTAACGTACACGGTGACAGGGTCCTGAATGATTTGCTTATTAGTGTCGGATTGCTGTTTGAGGTTTGCTAGGCGCCGCACTTATGCTGCACCAGCGTTATTTGGTGATGTGCGCTTCAGGAGATGTGCCTGGTGTTTTTACTCACCTTCAGATCTTTTTCCTTGATGTTGAGGTTTGTAGTCTCTGGCCCCCATAGACTGTACTCCGTCTGCGGTCTTCTTTGCCTTCCCCAATCATCATGACTTTGCACTTGGTGAGGGATTGAACTCCAGGAGCAATTGATGACCAGGTTGCAGCTCGTCCAGATCCCTTTTGTAGTTTGCCGTGTCTTCGACGCGCGAGTGAATTCTTTCTCATCAACTTCACGTCATCTGCGCAAAAACAGGGACACCTCAGAGTCCTATTCCTTCCGTGTCGTTCACAAATCCAAGAAACAGACTGGTCCTAGGACTGAACCCCTTGGTCACAGGTGCCCGCTCTGACACCTCGCCAGTACATGACTCGCTGCTGTCTTCCTGACAGTATTTCCCCTGATCATATGTAGTGCCTTCCCTGTTATCCTGCTCGGTTCTCCAGTTTTTTGCACCAATCTCTTGTGTGGATACTGTTTTCAACGCCTTCTTGCTGTCAAGAATATGCAATCCACCCACCCTCTCTCTTTGTCTTATGCTTGTCACCATGTCTAGAACTCCAGTAGGTTTGTCGACTCAGGATTTCCCGTCCCTGAAACATGTTGGCTCTGTGATGAGATGCGATTCCTTTCTAGGTGTTTCACACACTCTTCTCTGATATGTCTTCTCCATGATTTTGCATTTATATACTGTCAGTGACTACTCGACGTCTGTAGTGTATATGCTTCATGTCGTTTCTTTTTTAAAGATTTGGGACTACATTTGCTGTCTTCTCATGCCTCAGGCAATCTCCCTGTTTCGAGTAGATGTATGGAAATTCTTGTTTGGGGTACACATAGCGCCTATGCTCCCCCTCCTCAATACACTATGGGGGATTTATCTGGCACCTTGCCTTTGAGGTATCTAGCTCATCTCAGATGCCTCTTCACTTTTCTCGGTTGTGTGCACTGTGTCCAGCACATGGTGGTGTGCCCCACCTCTCCGTCTTTATGGAGACTCCTTCGTCTCTCTGTGAACACTTCTTTGAATCTCTTGTTGTGTTCCTCACAAGTGCTTCACACGTATTTCTTGTTGCTCTCCTTCTTCCTTCCTTAGCCTGTATTACCTGAGTCCTTTGGACTGTTGTTTTCTCCTGATGTGGCTGTACCACAGTTTCGGTCATGATTGGCTTTCGTGCTATGTCCGTTTTTCTATATTGTCTTTGGGCCTCCCTTCTTATTTGTGCTATTCGTTCGGTCTACGACTGCTTCTTATTCCGCATGGTCCTTATGCCTTTATATTCTTTCTATTCCCTAGCCACTTGGCTTTTGCCCTCCTGCACCATTTGGGTAAACCATGAGCTCATCCTGGCTTTTTCATTAATTTGTTGTACCTTGGGCTATAAACACTCTCCTCAGCCTTCCTTTGCATTTGTGTTGCTTCATCGCTTTCCTATCATCTCGCATTAACTGGCTTACCTTGCAGTTTCTCTGTCCACTGCAACCTCGTTCAGAAGTTCCTCATCTTCCTCGGTAGTCCCTTTCTTGTAGTTGGCTTCATCGTCCTGGCCTTCCTGCTTCTCCCCTCCACTTGTAGCTCTACTGTGTATTCGAAAGCTTAAAACACTTGTGTCACTGGCCCACGGGGTCATTCATATGTGATGTCCTCGATATCTGCACTACTCAGTGTGAATACTAAGTCAGAGCCTTGCTGGTCTCATCCTCTCCTCTCTCTCTTGTAGTGCTCCCATACGTGTTGGACATGACGTTTTCGTGTCACTTCCATCATCTTAGCCCTCCATGTTTCTTGGCCCCATTGTGGGTCCAAGTTATTCCCAATCGATCTTCCTCGTGGTTAAAGTCACCCATGATATGGAGCTTTTACCCTGCATGCATGAGCTCCTTCTTGACACTCTAGTCAGCGGTGTCAACCATCATCTGTTGCTCTCGTCGTACTCATAGCCTTTGACCTCTGCTGTTTGTGGAGGGTTTTACATCACTGCTATTACCCAACTTGGGTTCCTCCAAGAGTGAAGCGTTCCCGATTATGTAATCACTTTCTTCTCCCCTCGTCCTCTCTCTCTCCAGCTCATCAAAAATTCCAGCCGATTCTTTGCTCAGCAATGGCCAACTCTCCACCCCCCCTGTTCCCTCTGTCTTTCCTCAGGATTTGGTTTCCCGTTGGGAAGATGTCATCTGTTATCATACCTGTAAAGCTTGGTTTCAGTGAGAGCTACGATGTCGGTGATGACTTTTTGACTCTTTAATGCCAACTCATCCAACTTATTTCTTATTCCATAGCGTTTGTGTACCATACTTCAGTTACTATCCAAACACTGTGGTTTGGGGGGCCTGCTGTGTGAGGGTGGAGACCTGGTGGCTTCTGTGGACTTCTATAGGTCGGTGTTGGGTGGAGGCTGTGGGTATGGATTGTGGTGTGTGTTGGGATGGCAACGTGACATAGGTTGTATGGTTCTGAGAATAGTTGTGTGTGTGCTTTCCTTGACTGTTCTGTTCTGCCTCTGACTGAACCTCATGCTGGTTCCATCCTTGTCATCTTTTCCTAGCTCCTTTCGCTTTTTTGTCCTCTCCCTCAGCTGCTGGTCTTTCGGATTTTGTTCTGTCTCTGTCTAGGAACACCTCTTGTACTCTTCCGAGTATTTCAATCTTGGTTTCTCTTGGGAATTCCTGTTCCCGCACTGTTTCCGTCCTGCGATATCAGCTTCTGATTGGTCGGATTTGCTCCTTCGAGAAGTACCCCCTATTCTCTGAAAATTTACAATTCGTCATCTCTTCCCAATTTCCGTGCTGATTTTCTCAATCTACTTTCTTTCTTCCTGCTGCCTTTCAGTGTGCAGTCCTTTCTCTCTCTCCTGAAAGCCCATGGATAATCTCATGATTTTGCCACCCTTTCCTCCTCCATGCCTAACCTCTGTGACTCTGATCCTGCCTGTATTGTCGCGCGCAGTTTCTCCCTTGATTTTTCCAGTGGGCTTTGATTGCATGGTTGTGCCTCAGCATTCGACCTATCACCCTCTACCATCTGCAACAGCTGTTCTTCCTTTCACTCCTCGCGCGCGCTCTCGCTCTTGGCAGGCTGATATGACCTGTAGCATAAATTAATAATTCCTTCATTCCTTGTTCGGCTCCTCGAGCTATTATGCTGTGTCTTCTATGGTCACTTGCCCTGTACTCGCTTCGGGCCTATTTATCTCAACTTCTAGGAAACCCTTTAATCTTGGCTACGGCAGATTTCGACGTATGTGCCTCCAATTCTTTGTCTCCTCGCACGCCAACCTTTTTTCCAATTTCAGGAGTGCTCTTTCTCCAATTGTCTCTGAATAGCTCTCCTAATTTTTCTCTCCACTCTCTGTTCCATCCTTTTCTCACTGCTCCTACCTCACTCCTCCCTACACAGAACCATTCTTCGTCTGGAGCCTTTGAGTTCTGCAAAGTCCCCACCATTTTTTTTTTTATGTGAGAGAAAGAGAGAAGGAAAGGTAGAAGGAGAGGAAGAGGGAAGAGTGAGAAGGGAAAAGGGGGAGAGAGAGTGTGAGAGGGGGAAAGGGATGATGTAGAGGAAGGGATAAGGAGAGGGGCGAGCGAGAGTGAGAGGGAATATTGGAGAAGAGTATGGGAGAGAGAGAGAGATGAGGGAGACAGAGAGAGACGAGAGAGAGATGAAGAGAAGCGAGAGAGAGACGAGAGAGGAGAGAGAGAGGAGAAGGGAGTAGAGAGTGGGGATAGTGTGAAGGAAAAAGGGGAAGAGAGAGTGAGAGTGCACGAGAGGGGGAGAGAGAGTGAAGGGAAGGGTAGGTGAGGGGCGGAGAGTTAGAAGGGAAACATGGGGAAGAGAGGAGCAAAGAGTGAGTGTGTGTGTGGTGTCGCTGTTGTGTGTTGTGTGTGTTTGTACTAATGCTTTTTCAATGTTGTTTCTGTGTGTGTGTGTGTGTGTGTGTGTGTAAGTGTGTGTGGCATTGTGTGTGTGTGTGTGTGTGTTGTACAGCTTTTACAATACTTGTTTATGTGTTCTGTGTGTGTATGTGTGTGTGTGCGTGTGATGTGTGTGTGTGTGTGTGTGTGTGTGTGTGGTACTACAGCTTTTACAATGTATGTTCTGTGTTGTGTGTGTGTGTGATGTGTGTGGCATGAGTCGTGTGGGTGTGTGTGTGTGTTCTACAGGCTTTTACAATGTTTGTTCCTGTGTGTGTGTGTGTGTGTGTGTGTTGTCCTGTGTGTGTGATGTGTGTAGTGTGTGTGTGTATGGTGTGTGTGTGTATGTGTATGTGTGTTGTATGTATGTGTTTGTGTGTGTGACCCCATTTCCTACGTTTTCAATACAGCTAATAAATACCGGATAATACCAGTAATTCTAAAGCTCTCCAATTTTTCACTTTTCGATATCTATTTATAAAATACATAAAGTAGTTAGGTTGTAAATTTAAGCTTGTGCTTCCTCATGCATAGGGGTTCTGACGTTATTCCCTCACTGCAGCTTTAATCCTTGACCCCGTCTATGCTATTTCTACTCGTAATTCTGTACAGTTTTCTTCTGTGTTATTGTTTCTTTGTCAGTGTTCTGAATTATTGTTTCCTTTCTCCCCCCCCCCCCCCCCCCCCCCCCCTCCCATTTCTTTCTGTCTCTTTTTCTAATAGTATTGGTGACTCACAAAGTACCTGTTGATAAATGTAATGAACACAATGTTGTTTAGTGTGTTGTGATGACAGTG
Organism: Cherax quadricarinatus; assembly: GCF_026875155.1. NCBI lineage: Eukaryota > Metazoa > Arthropoda > Malacostraca > Decapoda > Parastacidae > Cherax > Cherax quadricarinatus. Next base: position 37,522,176 of record NC_069451.1, on the reverse strand, counting down.
TATAGTGATGCTGTTGTAATGTTAGTGGAGAGGAAATGTGAGTGGTAGGTGTCACTATCATACATTCACACATGAACAGCGTCGTGCTCTGGTGTAACAAAAAGACTCCACGAATGGCCTTACACTGGAAGTGCGACTTAAACTCATGGATTCAGGGTAATCACTGCTGACATGTATATGGGTCTGCTTTTTTACTATGAGAAAAATTTTGTTCATTATGCTTAGAACTCATACTAGATCCAGGACTGACTTTAATGGATCAAAATTCGTATAAACTTTCTTTATTAAGCTGGATATTGCATCACTAGAAAAAAGACTTCCAGAACTTCATCATAGAAGAACCACTGAACCACTGTTGTTGTGTCTCTACGGGTTGCAGAGTCCTGAAAAATCCCAGAACCCCTAAATTACCATCATTTGTTGCCATATAACCTCCAAATCTACTAACTCTTGTGTTACGTTATATATTAAAACACTTCTCATCAAACTTCTTGCACATAAGAAACAGAGAGGCTACAATTCCACGGATGTTAGGATTTATATAGGACTCTTGCTCCTCAACATATTAAATCTTGTAGTTGCTCCTTATGTTAAGTTTAAGTACCTGGAGCTCCCAATGTGCTCATTCTGAACCTACTATTCTTATTGGCGATTACAAAGGCGATACCAAAAGTATTGGAAAGTACTCACAGTTTGGTTAATCGTAATGGGCATGTCAATGTGTCATGCTCTAAACAGTATGATTATGTGCAATTTGTAGGTGACCTTGAACCCGCCCAATATGTATGGAATTTTGGTGTCCTTGATCTGTGTTCTGGGCTTCAACTTTAGTCTTCTGCCAGGCTGTGAGTCTTCCAATTGTAAAGATATAGCGCTTGATCATTTCCTAGGCTTATCCTCACTAGATTGTTGGTAATACTTATCCTTCCGGGCTGGGATGTTCAAACGGAAACTGTTCTTAAAGTTCCACTGATCAGCTGCGATGAAGCTCTATGTTGCACTTGTAAACTGCTGGTTATAATTCTTTCGAGTGTTCCTCAGTAGAGACCTTTGACAATAACCTTGTGCAGCGCATGTATTCAGAACTACTTAGGGCCGCCACTGTCACTTCTTGGTACTCTAAGACCAACAAACTTCCGCCATAATATCATACCCTCCTTGAATAAACATACTTATTTGCATGTGTTTCTAAAACTTCGTACACTTAAATGCACTGCTCGCAGATAGGCCTAGCCTATAGTAAAACATCGTACCCTGGAATGCTGAGGCTCTTTCTAACTGCCCCTGCTGCTGCAGAGAGCGTATGACAGAACTGCGGCCAAACTGGGAAAGAATTTGGTCACGGTCTTAATGCTCACACCCACTTAGCGCGGGCATGGAGGACATAAATAGGAATTTGGATGAGAGAACTGGCAGTTTTCGCGCCCACCCTCTTCCCTTGCATAGGGCGAATGAGTTAGTCAGTGCTATGGGTTGATACTTCTAGCCTATGACAATCTTCCAGTACGCACACAGGCAAAAATTAAATGCACAAATATGATTGCAAGGGAGGACTTGTTTGCTTTTTGCTCAGCAAAAGGAAGAGACTGCAACATTCCTTTCATATAACATTATGATCTTGATGCAGCACTATGGCAACTCCACACGTTCGCCTGGTCTGAGGATGGTTTTTACTTACAACATACTCAGATTGCTGTGTCGAGTTACCAGGTTATCCATTATCTTGATTATATAACATGAGATATGTAACTGGCGGAAGCTTCCTCAATCTTGGCCCAACAGCTCTCATCATGCTTATTCCTAAGGCCGCTAATCGACAAATGCATTTCGTGCCTAATATCTCTTACGTAGCTGCTTGTGTTAACATTGAGAGAATGATTATTATCGTCTCATCGTATCAGAATCAAACAATTTTGTCTCTCCGGTTGCATGGTTTTCATGCATGGAAAAAGCGTGCATTCATTTACATAGCCACGCTTCCTCACCCTGCCACGACTGACACTTATACCACTACGCCTTCCTGACCTTAAATCGCTTTGATGTAGCCAAACCGTCATGTAATCATTAAATGAATTGCCAGAACGGATGTTGGAGGATGGCTTACTCGCTGCTGATTAAGGCGTACCTGTCCAACAGAATGTCGTCTGTGTTGTTCCAGGGACATATGAAGATGTAATCTAGTAAAGACTTTGATTTAGGAACTCACACGGGAGTGTGCTCATTCCCACATGTTCGAAATTATCTCTAATTAATGGTTTACTTAATGCTTTATGCCTAGTCAGCCCCATTATTATATGATTATATAATGTGATTCACATACCCGGATTCTACCAACCCAAAAACATTCTTAATCAGGTACTATGCCTCGTGTCGGTGGACCTGGCGGTTGGGAGTGTATGTCATACTCCTTGACTAGGTCTGAGTGTATTAACTCAGAGAGAGGAGGAGTGATCGTATCTCTGTGTGGCGCGTCTCTCTAGAACCGAGAGAGGCCAAGTTCGTATAGTATCCAATATTGCATGATGGGTCTCTTCTAGAATATGTAGCAGATCAGGCTCTAGTACTAGGCTTGAGATTTCCACTTCTTGGACCTGTTGTTAATCAAGACTTTGTCGCCAATAAAGAAAAGACCTTGAGAGACACAGAAGTTGTGGCTGGGTTTCACCAAGGTATGGCTAGTGCTAATGGTAAAATTGTGGAAATGATGATATCTTGCTTATATTAAATCATGGTTGATCTATGCTGCGCAACTACTTGCTCTTGTGTCTGACTGGATGCTTGGGCGGAGGGCTGAAAAACTGCAGAAACAAGCAATGAGGATCATTTAGGTTCCCTCGCTCTGCCAAAATTTTAATTATGCAAAGAACTTATATTCAAGCATCAGAGACATCGTGTTACTGAAGAAATATCATAATTGGGGTTATATGCTCAGGCAATGCACATTCAACCCCTGCACAGATAGCCCTCCTCCAAACTTTCTTCAGCACTGGGAGTACACTCTCCAGTTGGATCGAAACTGGAACCGACCTCCGCATGAATTAGATAGCATGATCTCTGTCAAGTAAGGCAACAGCGACATTCTCGCCTTTTTTCCCCATGGAATATTTACCCAATTCCAAACTACATTCCTCCATTTCCCCCAAACTACTTCTTAAATCACAACCAAACTCGCCTTGAGCCAAACATGAGGCATTTAGCTGTTTGAATATCTTAGCCACACAGCACACACCTCTCGGCAAATTATTTCCGTTGATGGTTCTGTTCTACCAATCCAATGGAGCAGATAGGTTGTGCTTGCTGTTGTCGTACAAAGTGATGGCTTCTTAAAGAAATTGGAGCACGCATCATTAAATTGGGCTCTACCTGTCAGCAGATCTGTTTGCCATAGTCCTTGCACTATGAAATGCATCTATGTATCTTAGATCTTCAGTTTAATTGCTATCTGAAGCTGCCTGTCATCCATAAAAAGCTCTTATCATTAAGCATAAATTTCGTGGCTATGCTTGTGTCAGAAGCTGACACAGGTATATTGTAAGACTGTGGCCAGTGGAGTCACTGTGCAATGCTGTGGATTCCATTCACATCTGTTCTTCGGATGTATGACAGAATGATAAATTGGCTAAGCTGTTTGCCTTTCAAAGAGGGAGTGATTACAATCTTGCTTGTCAGTTAGCAGTTGTGAACAATATATACGAAAAGAACTTTCCAACTGATTTTATTGACTTAAGACTCAGGGAGACTGACACCAGTCAGTCATCTATTCATCATTGCTATCTTGCAGGAGGAGCCACATGTCTATGGTGCATCCAAAAAATAAGCCGACTCTTGGATTTGTCACTACCGCCCGGACACGGTGGGTTACAAGTATCTTTGGCAGGTTAATCATCACATCAGATGTAGAACAAACGAAGATGTAAACTTTGCAGATGGGACTATTGTCACACCTTGCGTCATTATGTATGGAGTGCGTCACACCCTGCGTCAATTTCTATATGACTTGGAGTGGTCACGCACGCGGTCAGTTGTATGGAGTGCGTAGAATAATAATTGAATTTAGAGACAAACTCACTCAGAAATGTTCAAGAAATGGCTATAGTATTTTATCACAGTGGTATATTACAGACCATTCTGGGAGAAATACCCCTGACTCTTGCTAGCTGTAAATAAAAGCATACCCGTATGTGGTGTTTGGGTGTGTGTGTGTGGTACCACCTAGTTGTACTTCACTCAGTTGTACTCACCTAGTTGTACTCACAGTTGTACCACCTAGTTGAGGTTGCAGGGGTCGAGTCTGATGTCATGGCCCGCCTCTTCACTGTCGCTACTTATGGTCAATCTCCCTGAAACTGTGTGCTTTATCGGACCTCTGCTTAAGATATGTATGGATCCTGTCCTCACTACATCGCCTTCCAAAACTATTTCCATTTACTGGACTACTATGTGGCTGAATAAATACTTCCTACTTCCTGTGATCATCTGTGTCTTCATCTTCCAACTGTTGTCCCTTGTGACTGTGTCAATCGCTGGAGACATCCTGTTTTGTTCTGTCCTTGTCAATTCCTCTCAGTATTTTGTATTCGTTAATCATGTCCACCCTATCATGTCCTCCAGTGTCGTCAGGATTGATTTCCCTTATCCTATCCTCGTAGGATTTTTCATTTAGCTCTTTGACTAGTCTTGTTGCAACTTGCACTTTCTCTAGTTTCTATACGTGCTTGGGCTAGAGTGTGGTTCAAACTTGGTGCGTTATATACTCCAATATGGGCCTATACGTACACGGTGTTCCAGAGCCGTCCTGAACGATCCTAATTGGGTGTCGGATTGCTATGTTTGAGGTTGCTAGGCGCCCATATGCTGCAGCCGGTTTTTGCGTTGATGTGCGCTTCAGGAGATGTGCCTGGTGTTATACTCACCCAGAACTTGTTCTTGAGTGAGGTTGTAGTCTATGGGCCCTAGACTGTATCGTTTGTGGTCTTCTTTGCCTTCCCCAATCTCATGACTTCTGCACTTGGGTGATTGTACTCACAGGAGCATATTGATGGACAGGTCTGCAGCCTGTCCAGATACCTTTGTAGTTCTGCCTGGTCTTCGATCGACGTGGAATTCTTCTCATCAACTTCACGTAATCCTGCAAACAGGGACACCTCAGAGGGTCTATTCCTTCCGATATGTCGTTCACAAATACCAAGAAACAGCACTGGTCCTAGGATGACCCCTGGTCACAGGTGCCCCCTCTGACACTGCACGTACCATTACTCGCTGCTGTCTTCCTGACAAGTATTCCCTGATCATTGTAGTGCCTTCCCTGTTATGCCTGCTTATCGGGCCTACAGTTTATTGCACTAATCTCTTGTGTGGTAAACTGTAGTCAAACCGCCTTGTGCAGTCCAAGAATATGCAATCTCCAACCACCCCTCTCTTGTCTTACTGATGCCACCATGTCATAGAATCCAGTGAGGTTTGTTGACACAGGATTTCCCGTCCCTGAAACCATGTTGGCTGCTGTTGATGTGAATCATTCCTATTCTAGTGTCACCAGCTCTTCTCCTGAGAAATTTCTCATGATTTGCATACTATACATCGTCCAGATCACTGGTCTGTTGTTTAGTGCTATCAATGTCTGTCTCCTTTTGAAAGATTGGGGACTACATATGTGTCTCTCGTGCCTCAGGCAATTCTCCCTGTTTCGAGAGATGTATTGAATATTCTTTTTAGGAGTACACATAGGGCCTCTGCTCCCTCTCCGCAGGCCATGGGGAAAATGTTATCTGGCCCCATTGCCTTTGAGGTATGCTTGCTCACTCAGAACGCCTACTTCACTTCTTCCTCGGTTAGTGTGCACTGTGTCAGCAACTTGCGTGGTGTGCCCCACCTCTCCGTCTCTTCTGGAGCCCCTTCTGTCTCTCTGATGAAACATTCTTGATATCTCGTTGTCGCGAGTTCCTTCACATTACTTCACGGTCATTTCTTATGTCTCTCTCTTCATTCCTAAGCTAGATTACCTGAGTCCTTGACTGTTATTTTCTCCTGATGTGAGCTGTATAAACAGTTCGTGGTCAGATTTGGCTTTGATGCTATGTTTCGTTTTCCATATTCTCGTTTGGCCTTCCTTCCTATTTGTGCATATTCGTTTCTGGCTAGACGATCTGCTCTCCTTATTCTCTTGGTCCTTTGCCCTTCTATATTTCTTCAATCCCTAGCCATTTGTTTTTTGCCTCCTAGCACCTCTGGGTGAAACCATGTCTATCCTCGGCTTTTGTCATTATTCCTGTTACCCTTAGGTACAAACCTCTCCTCAGCCTCTCTGCATATTTGTGTGCTACATATTCATCATCTCATTTAAACTACTGGAAGTTCCATTTCCCGTGTAGTCCCCTTTCTATGTAGTTTGGCTTAATTCGTCTGGGCCTTCCTGCTTTATCTCCCCGCCCCCTCCACTTGTAGCTTATGTGTTTATTCAAAGCTTAAAAACCACATGATCGCTGGCCCCACAGGGGTCTTTTATATGTGATGTCCTCGATATCTGCAATACTCATGGTGAATACATAAGGTCCAATCTTTGCTGGTTCAATCCTCTCTCATCTTTGTAGTGTCCCTTACGTGTTGCGTACATGAAGTTTTCAGTACCACCTCCATCATCGTAGCCCTCCATGTATGTTGTTCCACCATGTGGCTCCAAGTTCTCCAAATCTATCCTCCTTGTGGTAATGTCACCAATGATAAGGAGCGTTTGCCTTCGCCATGCAAGAGCTCTTCTGGCCACTGCAGCCAGTGTTGTTCAACCTCTAGCTATATTGCTCTCGTTGTTCTCTTGCTGGGCTCCTGCTGTTTGTGGTGGGTTATAATCATGCTATTACCCCCTTGGGAACTCCAGAGTGAACGCGTTCCCGCTATGTAATCCCGCTTTCTTCTCCGCTGTCTTCTCTCTCCTGCTTATTCAAAATTCCATCGGTTTTGATCGCAAATGCCACTCCTCCCACCCCCCTGGTACCCCCTGTCTTTCCTTCGGATCTGGTATCCCATTGCGAAAGATGGCCATGGGTTATCATACTGTAAGCCTTGGTATGTTGTCTTTTGATGTCTGGGTGATGCCTCTTTGACTCTGTTCGGAGCACTCCTCCGCTTATTTGTCGTATTCCATCCGCATTTTGTGTACCATAACTTCAGTTTCCTTTACCACCACTTGTGGTTTGGGAGCCTGTGAGGGTGAGAACCTGGTAGACATACTTGGATTCTATAGCTCGGTGTTGGATTGGAAGCTGTGGGAGTGGGACTGTAGTTGTGTGTTGGGGGGTGTGATAGGGTTGTGGGTTCTGAGATTGTGTGTTGTGCGTTGCCCTTGCTGCCTACAGTCTGCTCTGCTGAATGGACCTCTGCTGGTTCCATTTCTTCTTTGTCTCCTTTTCTAGTCCTTTCGCTTTTTTGTCCTTCTCCCTCAGCTGCATTCTGTTTATTTTCTGTTATGGCTAGGAACACCCTTTGTACTCTTCCGGGTATTTCACCGTGGTCCCCATGGTTTCTCTTGGAGGATCCTGTTCCGCACTGTTGTCTGTCCTGAAAAATCAGCAACTTGATCAGTCGGTTTCTCCCCTCACGTACCCCCCTATTCTCTGAATTTACAATTCGTCCATCTGCTTTCTTCACCTATTTCAGTGATGATGTATCTTAATCTCCTTTTGTTTTCTGCTGCTTTTCAGTGTGTGTGTCCTGTCTCTCTTCCTGAAGCCCATGGGATAAACATTGAGATTTTGCCTTTTCCTCCTCCCATTGCTCACCCTCTTGATTGGATCCTGTTGTAGTGTCATTTTCTCAATTGATTTTTTCCAGTGGCTCTTGGTAGCATTGCTGTGCCTCAGCATTCGACCTATCACCCTTCTCTACCTGCTCCCAGCTTGTTTTCACTTCCACTCTTGACGACTTCTTAGCAGGCTGACAGACCTTAGCATATTTCATATCTCCTTCCTTCCTGTTCGCCTTCAGCTTTATATGCTGTGTCTTCTGTGGTCACTGCCCCTGTAACGCCGTTCAGCCTCGTTTATCTCAACTTCTAGGACCCTTATCCTGCACTGCAAGTTTCGATTGTGCCTCCAATTCTTTGTCTCCTTCTCCAACCTTTTTCAATTTCACAATGAGGTCATCTCCATTTTTTCAGAATCAGCTCTCCTTTATTTCTCTCCCATTCTTGTTCCATCCTTTTCCACTGCTTCCTCCATTAACTCCTCCTACCAGAACATTTCTCATCTGATCCCTGGTACCTGCGAGTCCACCATTTTTTTTAGTGAATCGGTTAGTGAGTGTGTGTGTGCGTTGTGTGTGTGTGTTGTTGTGTGTGTGTGTGTCGTGTGTGTGTTTGTGTGTGTGTGGTGTGTGCGTGTGTGTGTGTCGTGTTGTTGTGCCCTTTCCTTAAAGTGCCTTGACAAAAAAAGGTGTGGGCCCAGGCAAGCTGAGCCCCCAAGATTGCTGAGAAGATGTGCAGACCAGCTAGCAGACTTCTAACTCGCTTACTTTCAGCAACTGGTCTTGTTCCAGTGATAAATGGCCTCTCTTATGGAAAGAGGCAAAATGTAGTCCCTGTTCCAAAAGAAGAGCGCAGAGCAGAATCAGCAACTACAGACCAGTGTCACTCTGTCAATCAGTGATAAGATCCTTGAGGAACAATATCTCAAGAAAATTACAGAGTTTTTTGACTATCACTCACTACTTTGTGATCGGCAATTTGGCTTCTAGGAATGGTTACTCTGCTCCTGATCTGATTGTTAAACCTCTTCTACTAAGTCTGGCACCTGTCACTGATGATCCAAAAGTCAGCTGTTGGTAGCACTGGACAATGCTGGCGCTTTCGACTGGCTGTGTGGCACCAGGGCATCTTAGCAAAACGTCAAGCGTGGAATTGCAGGTCTTCGCTATGTTCTCCTCAGTGATTTTCTTCAGGTAGATCTCTCAAGTGTAGTTCCAATTTGGAACGAATCAGCAAGACAATTCGCTATGGGGAAGCTGTATCCACATGGTAAGCATGCTGAGAACCATCATTATGGAATGTCTACTTCAAAGACCTTTTCTCTCCATCCACAGAATCACATGTATATGCAGACGACTGTACATGACATCACTTATCCAAGAAGAGAAATGCCAGAGTGCTACTAAGCTACATCAATCATCCAGTGAGAGCTATGATCAGCTTGGGGAAATAGATGGCAAGTAACATTGGCCAACTAGAAATCGCCAAATGATGATGGTCTCTAGGCACCTGATGTAATGCTGGTGCAGTAGTAAGGATGACATGGAAGGTGTTTGGCACCCGGAGGAAGAAGTTGATTTCCTTGGGGTGAAATTTGACTCTAAACTATACCATGAAGACCATTTGTAAATCTTGCAAAGCAAGGCAGCGGAAGCTTACAACACTTGCCGTATCTCGCATCTACTTGACGTAGGGGTTGCTAGATTCTGTGCGTGGCCACAAGTACGCTCCACCTTGGAGTATGACTCCACTTTCTTGGTTTCCTGCTCCCTCTCATCTGCGACTGCTTGACAAGAGTAGTGAACGGAAGCAGCAAGACGTCTCATCTCTTTGCCTGGACCCTTCCTGGATAGATCTGTCATTTCAGCAAGAGTCCTTCAACGTAGGCGGGATGTGTGTGGCCTTATGTTATATACAAGCACATATGTCAAAGTACCACACTTGGGGATCCACTTCGTGGAGCAGCCAACGTGTGAAACAAGCATTTATGCCACAAGACGCGGCAGAAAGGCAGCAACTTCACTCTGCTGTACCCTTTCCAGACATTACTTCATATTGAGATCATATATACCCAGGATGCGAGTATGTAACACATTCGTACAGCATAATGATCTCAACGAGTTAAAGTCGTTGATCAAATGATAATGCTGGCCACAGATGGCTCCAATTCATCCTTGTTACCCTACTTGTATGTTCATAAACAATAAAAATGCCTTTCAAATGAGCAGATGTAGGTTACAGCTCTTAGCTTGTCAATGGTAGTTAGGAATCCTCAACCTGAAATGCTTGGTCAATAAAGCTAGGGATCCTAAACCTTGTCAAACCTGTGTAAGAAAAGAGAGAAGAGAAAGGGTAGAAGGAGAGAGAGAGGGGGAGAGAGAGAACGGAAAGGGGACGAGATGTGAGAGAGAAGCGTGAGAGAGAATGAAAGGGTAGGTGAGGGGAGAGTGAGAAGGGAAAATGGGGAAGAGGAGAGAAGGAAGGTAGAGGAGGCCGTGAGAGTGCGAAGGAAAAGGTGGAAAAGGGGAGAGTGAGTGAGAGAGAGAGAGAGGGCGGGAGAGGAGAGAGAAGGGACGGGTAAGACGAGGGGGAGAGGTGAAGGAAAAGGGGGAAAAGTGGAGAGAGAGTGAGAGAGTGAGGAGAGGCGTAGAGAGAGCAAGAGAAGAAAGGTAGGAAAGTTGGAAGGAGAGAGGGGGAGAGATAGAGAAGGGAAAAGGCGGAAGAAAGAGAGCTAGAGAGATGAAAGGGCAAAGAGAGGGGGAGGGGGAGAGAGGGGGAGGGGGGAAACGATGGGGGGAGATGGAAGGAGAAGAGCGAGGATGTAGGGGGAGAGAGAGTGAGGAGGGGAGATGGGAAGGGTGAGGAGAGAGATGTTAGTAGGGGAGGAGATTGTTAGAGAAGGGGATGAGATGTTAGAAGGGAGAGTTGTTAGAAGGGTGAGAGTGTTAGAAGGGAGAGATGTTAGAAAGGGGAGAGTTGTTAGAAGGGGAGGAGATGTGAGAAGGGGGAGGTGTTAGAGGGGGGAGGTGTTTAGAAGGGGAGAGGATGAGGAGAGGGGAGAGAGATAGATAGTGATAGGTTGAAAGAGATAGTAGAGATATATAGGTAAAGAGTGAGATAGGTAGAGAGGTGACAGTAGTGAGTGAGGGGAGAGAGAGGGGAGTGAGGTTTAGTATGGTCGTTCACAGGAAACGTTGTGAAAACCAGTGTGTGTGTGTGTGTGTGTGGGTGTGTGTGTGGTGTGTGTGGGCCATGTGTGTGTGTGTGTGTGTGTGTGTACTCACCTAGTTGAGGTTGGCGGGGGGTCGAGTCCGAGCTCCTGGGCCGCCTCTTCACTGTATCGCTAATAAGGTCACTCTCCCTGCAAGCCGTGTGCTTTATATACCCTCATGATTAAAGCTCTGTATGGATCCTGCTCCACTACATCGCTCCCAAACTATTCACTTACTGATACCTTCTTATGGTGATGAAATACTTCCTAACATCCCATGTGTTTCATCTGTGTCTTCAGCGCGGCCAACTGTGTCCCTCTTGGTTACTGTGTCCAACGCTCTGGAACAATCCTGTCTTTGTCCAACCTTGTCAATTCTCTCAGTATTTTGTATGTGTTATCATGTCCCCCCTAGTCTCTCCCTGTCTCCAGTGTCGTCAGGTTGTTTTCCTTAACCTCTCCTCGTCGGGACTTACCTCTTAGCTCTGGGAGCTAGTCTTGTTGCAACCTTTGTTGTAGTTCACGTTTCTGCTAGTTTCTATACGTGCTTGGTAGGTGTGGGTTCCAAACTGGTGCCGGCATGACCCACTATGGCCTTAACGTACACGGTGACAGGGTCCTGAATGATTTGCTTATTAGTGTCGGATTGCTGTTTGAGGTTTGCTAGGCGCCGCACTTATGCTGCACCAGCGTTATTTGGTGATGTGCGCTTCAGGAGATGTGCCTGGTGTTTTTACTCACCTTCAGATCTTTTTCCTTGATGTTGAGGTTTGTAGTCTCTGGCCCCCATAGACTGTACTCCGTCTGCGGTCTTCTTTGCCTTCCCCAATCATCATGACTTTGCACTTGGTGAGGGATTGAACTCCAGGAGCAATTGATGACCAGGTTGCAGCTCGTCCAGATCCCTTTTGTAGTTTGCCGTGTCTTCGACGCGCGAGTGAATTCTTTCTCATCAACTTCACGTCATCTGCGCAAAAACAGGGACACCTCAGAGTCCTATTCCTTCCGTGTCGTTCACAAATCCAAGAAACAGACTGGTCCTAGGACTGAACCCCTTGGTCACAGGTGCCCGCTCTGACACCTCGCCAGTACATGACTCGCTGCTGTCTTCCTGACAGTATTTCCCCTGATCATATGTAGTGCCTTCCCTGTTATCCTGCTCGGTTCTCCAGTTTTTTGCACCAATCTCTTGTGTGGATACTGTTTTCAACGCCTTCTTGCTGTCAAGAATATGCAATCCACCCACCCTCTCTCTTTGTCTTATGCTTGTCACCATGTCTAGAACTCCAGTAGGTTTGTCGACTCAGGATTTCCCGTCCCTGAAACATGTTGGCTCTGTGATGAGATGCGATTCCTTTCTAGGTGTTTCACACACTCTTCTCTGATATGTCTTCTCCATGATTTTGCATTTATATACTGTCAGTGACTACTCGACGTCTGTAGTGTATATGCTTCATGTCGTTTCTTTTTTAAAGATTTGGGACTACATTTGCTGTCTTCTCATGCCTCAGGCAATCTCCCTGTTTCGAGTAGATGTATGGAAATTCTTGTTTGGGGTACACATAGCGCCTATGCTCCCCCTCCTCAATACACTATGGGGGATTTATCTGGCACCTTGCCTTTGAGGTATCTAGCTCATCTCAGATGCCTCTTCACTTTTCTCGGTTGTGTGCACTGTGTCCAGCACATGGTGGTGTGCCCCACCTCTCCGTCTTTATGGAGACTCCTTCGTCTCTCTGTGAACACTTCTTTGAATCTCTTGTTGTGTTCCTCACAAGTGCTTCACACGTATTTCTTGTTGCTCTCCTTCTTCCTTCCTTAGCCTGTATTACCTGAGTCCTTTGGACTGTTGTTTTCTCCTGATGTGGCTGTACCACAGTTTCGGTCATGATTGGCTTTCGTGCTATGTCCGTTTTTCTATATTGTCTTTGGGCCTCCCTTCTTATTTGTGCTATTCGTTCGGTCTACGACTGCTTCTTATTCCGCATGGTCCTTATGCCTTTATATTCTTTCTATTCCCTAGCCACTTGGCTTTTGCCCTCCTGCACCATTTGGGTAAACCATGAGCTCATCCTGGCTTTTTCATTAATTTGTTGTACCTTGGGCTATAAACACTCTCCTCAGCCTTCCTTTGCATTTGTGTTGCTTCATCGCTTTCCTATCATCTCGCATTAACTGGCTTACCTTGCAGTTTCTCTGTCCACTGCAACCTCGTTCAGAAGTTCCTCATCTTCCTCGGTAGTCCCTTTCTTGTAGTTGGCTTCATCGTCCTGGCCTTCCTGCTTCTCCCCTCCACTTGTAGCTCTACTGTGTATTCGAAAGCTTAAAACACTTGTGTCACTGGCCCACGGGGTCATTCATATGTGATGTCCTCGATATCTGCACTACTCAGTGTGAATACTAAGTCAGAGCCTTGCTGGTCTCATCCTCTCCTCTCTCTCTTGTAGTGCTCCCATACGTGTTGGACATGACGTTTTCGTGTCACTTCCATCATCTTAGCCCTCCATGTTTCTTGGCCCCATTGTGGGTCCAAGTTATTCCCAATCGATCTTCCTCGTGGTTAAAGTCACCCATGATATGGAGCTTTTACCCTGCATGCATGAGCTCCTTCTTGACACTCTAGTCAGCGGTGTCAACCATCATCTGTTGCTCTCGTCGTACTCATAGCCTTTGACCTCTGCTGTTTGTGGAGGGTTTTACATCACTGCTATTACCCAACTTGGGTTCCTCCAAGAGTGAAGCGTTCCCGATTATGTAATCACTTTCTTCTCCCCTCGTCCTCTCTCTCTCCAGCTCATCAAAAATTCCAGCCGATTCTTTGCTCAGCAATGGCCAACTCTCCACCCCCCCTGTTCCCTCTGTCTTTCCTCAGGATTTGGTTTCCCGTTGGGAAGATGTCATCTGTTATCATACCTGTAAAGCTTGGTTTCAGTGAGAGCTACGATGTCGGTGATGACTTTTTGACTCTTTAATGCCAACTCATCCAACTTATTTCTTATTCCATAGCGTTTGTGTACCATACTTCAGTTACTATCCAAACACTGTGGTTTGGGGGGCCTGCTGTGTGAGGGTGGAGACCTGGTGGCTTCTGTGGACTTCTATAGGTCGGTGTTGGGTGGAGGCTGTGGGTATGGATTGTGGTGTGTGTTGGGATGGCAACGTGACATAGGTTGTATGGTTCTGAGAATAGTTGTGTGTGTGCTTTCCTTGACTGTTCTGTTCTGCCTCTGACTGAACCTCATGCTGGTTCCATCCTTGTCATCTTTTCCTAGCTCCTTTCGCTTTTTTGTCCTCTCCCTCAGCTGCTGGTCTTTCGGATTTTGTTCTGTCTCTGTCTAGGAACACCTCTTGTACTCTTCCGAGTATTTCAATCTTGGTTTCTCTTGGGAATTCCTGTTCCCGCACTGTTTCCGTCCTGCGATATCAGCTTCTGATTGGTCGGATTTGCTCCTTCGAGAAGTACCCCCTATTCTCTGAAAATTTACAATTCGTCATCTCTTCCCAATTTCCGTGCTGATTTTCTCAATCTACTTTCTTTCTTCCTGCTGCCTTTCAGTGTGCAGTCCTTTCTCTCTCTCCTGAAAGCCCATGGATAATCTCATGATTTTGCCACCCTTTCCTCCTCCATGCCTAACCTCTGTGACTCTGATCCTGCCTGTATTGTCGCGCGCAGTTTCTCCCTTGATTTTTCCAGTGGGCTTTGATTGCATGGTTGTGCCTCAGCATTCGACCTATCACCCTCTACCATCTGCAACAGCTGTTCTTCCTTTCACTCCTCGCGCGCGCTCTCGCTCTTGGCAGGCTGATATGACCTGTAGCATAAATTAATAATTCCTTCATTCCTTGTTCGGCTCCTCGAGCTATTATGCTGTGTCTTCTATGGTCACTTGCCCTGTACTCGCTTCGGGCCTATTTATCTCAACTTCTAGGAAACCCTTTAATCTTGGCTACGGCAGATTTCGACGTATGTGCCTCCAATTCTTTGTCTCCTCGCACGCCAACCTTTTTTCCAATTTCAGGAGTGCTCTTTCTCCAATTGTCTCTGAATAGCTCTCCTAATTTTTCTCTCCACTCTCTGTTCCATCCTTTTCTCACTGCTCCTACCTCACTCCTCCCTACACAGAACCATTCTTCGTCTGGAGCCTTTGAGTTCTGCAAAGTCCCCACCATTTTTTTTTTTATGTGAGAGAAAGAGAGAAGGAAAGGTAGAAGGAGAGGAAGAGGGAAGAGTGAGAAGGGAAAAGGGGGAGAGAGAGTGTGAGAGGGGGAAAGGGATGATGTAGAGGAAGGGATAAGGAGAGGGGCGAGCGAGAGTGAGAGGGAATATTGGAGAAGAGTATGGGAGAGAGAGAGAGATGAGGGAGACAGAGAGAGACGAGAGAGAGATGAAGAGAAGCGAGAGAGAGACGAGAGAGGAGAGAGAGAGGAGAAGGGAGTAGAGAGTGGGGATAGTGTGAAGGAAAAAGGGGAAGAGAGAGTGAGAGTGCACGAGAGGGGGAGAGAGAGTGAAGGGAAGGGTAGGTGAGGGGCGGAGAGTTAGAAGGGAAACATGGGGAAGAGAGGAGCAAAGAGTGAGTGTGTGTGTGGTGTCGCTGTTGTGTGTTGTGTGTGTTTGTACTAATGCTTTTTCAATGTTGTTTCTGTGTGTGTGTGTGTGTGTGTGTGTGTAAGTGTGTGTGGCATTGTGTGTGTGTGTGTGTGTGTTGTACAGCTTTTACAATACTTGTTTATGTGTTCTGTGTGTGTATGTGTGTGTGTGCGTGTGATGTGTGTGTGTGTGTGTGTGTGTGTGTGTGGTACTACAGCTTTTACAATGTATGTTCTGTGTTGTGTGTGTGTGTGATGTGTGTGGCATGAGTCGTGTGGGTGTGTGTGTGTGTTCTACAGGCTTTTACAATGTTTGTTCCTGTGTGTGTGTGTGTGTGTGTGTGTTGTCCTGTGTGTGTGATGTGTGTAGTGTGTGTGTGTATGGTGTGTGTGTGTATGTGTATGTGTGTTGTATGTATGTGTTTGTGTGTGTGACCCCATTTCCTACGTTTTCAATACAGCTAATAAATACCGGATAATACCAGTAATTCTAAAGCTCTCCAATTTTTCACTTTTCGATATCTATTTATAAAATACATAAAGTAGTTAGGTTGTAAATTTAAGCTTGTGCTTCCTCATGCATAGGGGTTCTGACGTTATTCCCTCACTGCAGCTTTAATCCTTGACCCCGTCTATGCTATTTCTACTCGTAATAAAAAAATTTTGCACCTAGAAAACCCAAAATGAGAGGTTCTAGGCCCCATGAGGGTAATGCTGGTGCAGTAGAAAGGGATGAAGGGGAAGGTTTTGGGCACCGGAGAAGAATTGATATCCTTGGGGTGAAATTGACTCTAAACTAACCATGAAGAACCATGTTGTAAATCTTGCAAACAAGGCAGCCAGGAAGCTTACAACACTTCGCCGTATCTCGCATCTACTTGACAGTAGGGGTTGCAAGATTCTGTACGAGGCACAAGTACGCTCACACCTTGAGTATGCTCCACTTTCTTGGTTTGCCTGCACCCCCTCTCATCTGCGACTGCTTGACAGAGTAGTGAACGGAGCAAGACGTCTCATCTCTTGCCTGGACCCATCCTGGATAGATCTGTCATTTCAGCAGAGCCTTCAACGTAGGAGGGATGTGGGTGGCCTTACTGTTATATACAAGGCCAATATTGTCAAAGTACCACACTTGGATCCACTTCGAGGACAGCGTGAAACAAGCATTTATGCCACAAGACGGGCAGAAAGCAGCAACTTCACTCTGGCTGTACCCTTCTCCAGAACATTACTTCATCTGAGATCATATATACCCAGGATGCGAGTATGGAACACATTCGTACAGCATAATGATCTCAACGAGATAAAGTCAGTTGATCAAATGAAAATGCTGGCCCACAGATGGCTCCAACTTCATCCTGTTCCCTACTTGTATGTCTCATAACAATAAAAATGCTTTCAAATGAGCAGATGTAGGTAACAGCTCTTAGCTTGTCAATGAAGTTAGGAATCCTCAACCTGTAAATAGCTTGTCAATAAAGCTAGGGATCCTAAACCTTGTCAAACCCTGTGTAAAAAAAAGAGAGAAGAGAAAGGTAGAAGGAGAGAGAGAGGGGGAGAGTGAGAACGGAAAGGGGGAGAGAGTGAGAGAGAGGGAGAGAAAAAGGGGAAAGGGGAGGAGGGGGGGGGAGAGTGAGAAGGGAAAATGGGGAAGAAGAGAGAAGGGAAGGTAGAAGGAGGGGAGAGTGAGAAGGAAAAGGGGAAAAGGGGAGAGAGAGTGAGAGAGAGAGAGAGGGGGAGAGAGAGAGAAGGGGAAGGGTAAGAGAGGGGGAGAGTGAGAAGGAAAAGGGGGAAAAGGGGAGAGAGAGTGAGAGAGTGAAAAGAGGGTGAGAGAGAGAAGGGAAAGGTGGAAGGAGAGAGGGGGAGAGTGAGAAGGGGAAAAAGGGGGGGAAAGAGAGCTAGAGAGAGAGGGCAAAGAGAGGGGGGAGGGGGAAGAGGGGGGAGGGGGGAAAGAGGGGGGAGATGGAAGGAGAGAGAGGATAGGGGAGAGAGAGGGGAGGAGGGAATGGGAAAGGGAGAGGAGAGAGATGTTAGAAGGGGAGAGATTTTTAGAAAGGGGAGAGATGTTAGAAGGGGAGGATGTTAGAAGGGGAGAGATGTTAAAGGGGAGAGTGTTAGAAGGGGAGAGATGTTAGAAGGGGAGAGATGTTTGAAGGGGAGGTGTTAGAGGGGGGAGGTGTTTAGGGGGAGAAGATGGGAGAGGGGAGAGAGAAGATAGTGATAGGTAGAAAGGGATAGGTAGAGATATATAGGTTAAGAGTGAGATAGGTAGAAGGGAGACAGGTTTGTGAAGAGAGGGAGAGAGAGGAAGTGAGGTTTAGATGGTCATTCACAGGGAAATGTAAATCCTGGGGTTTGTGGTGGTGTGTGTGGTGTGTGTGTGTGTGTGTGTGTGTGTGTGTGTGTGTGTGTGTGTGTGTACTCACCTAGTTGAGGGTTTGGGGGGCGAGTCCGAGCTCCTGGCCCCGCCTCTTCACTGATCGCTACAGGTCACTCTCCCTGACCGTGAGCTTTATCATACCTCTGCTTAAAGCTATGTATGGATCCTCTCCACTACATCGCTTCCCAAACTATTCCACTTACTGACTACTCTATTGCTGAAGGGAAAAACTTCCCAACATCCCTGTGTTCATTTGTTTCCCTTCCAAG
>NC_069451.1:37476348-37503491 GCF_026875155.1 Cherax quadricarinatus | reverse complement strand
CTTACGAATTTCGTCCCCATAGAAGTTTTACTGCACTCTCTATCAAGATTTGGGCCCTGTAAATCACACCCAAAATTAGTTTTACTCGGTCCGTCGAGAAGCAGTAACCAACAATCATGTGCTGACGCTTCTACTTTATATCTTGTCTAACACAACAATTAAAATAGTCTCTGACATACATCGCTAACCACACCCTTCCTGTTATGAACCGTCATTGTGGAATAATTTATATCGGTTGTATGTGACATTCAGAAGGCAACTCTCAATCTTATCAGGATTGAGCCAGGTCTCTGTTATTTGAATAATATCTATGTTTCCTGCACTTGCAATTAATCTTAGCTTCATCTATCTTATTTCATACCTTCTGCTATTAGTATAGTAAACCTTAAGGGAGCTAGTCCCTTGCTGCCTCTGCTGTCCCCCTTTGATTGCCTGACCTGATCTATGTCCTTTATTTATAACTTCATGATAATGTCTTTTATACATTTTCAGTTTCCAACCTAGTGTTTCAAGCCACCTGATTCCCACACCACCCATACTTCTATCTTTCTATCAGTTTAAAATTCTAGGCATTTCAGTAATAGCCCTCTCAATCGAGTTTGCAAGAGCTACCACCCCAGCCCCAGAGAGATGTACCCCATCCCTTGCATACATATCATGTTTGCCATAAAAGTTGTCTCAGTTGTCAATGAATGAGAATGCAAGTTCCTTGCAGTATCTGTCTAGCCAACAATTTACACCAATTGCCCTAGACAACCATTCATTGCCCATTCCCCTTCTAGGCAAAATGCTGTATATGATTGGGACCCCTCCCTTAGACTTAATTAAATCTGTAGCTGACCTGTACTTACCTAGCAGCTCTTCTCTCCTACCCTTCCCAGTATCATTTCCACCAGCGCTGAGACAGATAATAGGTTTGTTCCCATTACCTGACATGATATTATCCGACCTGTTGACTATGTCACCTACACCAGCTCCAGGGAAGCACCCTCTATCTCTCATCTTCTTATTCCTATTACAGAAAGCACAGTCCATATATCCTTACTGAGAGACAACAACCACAGAATGCACTTAACCTCTATTAGCAGGGGCAGTATAACCCTTACCTTCACTGACGCACTGAAGTACATTCATCCTGAAGAACAGAGAAGCAATTTCCTCACTTCAAATCTTCACTCTAAACTTCCCTTATTTTGATCTCCTCCCTATTTTTACGGTTTTTTTTCTTTTTTTTAGGGGGGGGGGGGGGGGGGGGGGGGGTGTATTACTGGAAACACACTTGCCACTTGTAGCAGGTGCTGACTGCATCCCACTGCTGGTAGCTGTTAGTACCATCCACCTACAGCCTCCTCGTAGCAAGAGACAGACGTGCACCTCACTTGCTAAAGCATCATTCCCCTCAGACACTCCAGCCACCCTCACACACACTCCCAACCCATTGAGGTGACCTCAGCCTCCTAATCTCCACCTGGAGAAGCAGAACTTCCTCCTTCAACACCCCAACCTCAGATCTTAAAACCGTGCAAAAGCAAGCCATGGCTTTGTAACCGTCCCCACTAATCCCCAAAGCAGCTCAGGGTCTGTGACCTCACGTGACGACTGACCACTGATCAAACCTCGTCTTAAAACTATGTATGGTCCCGCCTCCACTACGTCACTTTCTAGGCTATTCCACTGCCTAACAACTCTATGACTGAAGAAATACTTCCTAACATCAATTTGACTCATTTGAGTCATCAACTTCCAATTGTGACCTCTTCTTTCTGTGTCGCATCTCTGGAACATCCTGTTTTTGTCCACTTTGTCTATTCCTCACAGTATTTTATAAGTTGTTATCATATCTCCCCTGACCCTCCTGTTCTCCAGTGTCGTCAGGCCAATTTCCCTTAACCTTTCTTGGTAGGTCACTCCCCTTAGCTTTGGGACTAGTCTTGTTGCAAACTTTTGCACTTTCTCTAATATCTTGGCGTGCTTGACCAGGTGTGGATTCCAAACTGGTGCTGCATACTCCAGTATGGGCCTAACGTAAATGGTGTACAAAGTCTTAAACGATTCCTTACTGAGGTATCGGAATGCTATCCTTAGGTTTGCCAGACTCCCGTATGCTGCAGCAGTTATCTGACTGATGTGTGCCTTAGGAGATGTGCTCGGTATCATGCTCACCCCAAGATCTTTTTCCCTTGAGTGGGGTTTGTAGTCTTTGGCCACCTACACTGTACTCTGTCTGCGGTCTTCTTTGCCCTTCCCCAATCTTCATGACTTTGCATTTGTGTGTGTGTGTGTGTGTGTGTGTGTGTGTGTGTGTGTGTGTGTGTGTGTGTGTAACTATGTGAGTGTGGGTTCATTAAGTGTGTGAAAAGTAGAAGGTGGGATTGTGTTATGGTGTATAAGTGTGTATGTGGAGTCTGCGTTACATCCTATTCGTTATTGTACTCGAGTTGAACCGTTCACAGACAGCTTGGTGGCTAACTGGAACTCACACCTGACTCCGTGAAAACCACGATAGGTGAGATACTTGCGATGCAGCCTGTAGCAGCCTGTATATTTTCCAACTCGTTGTGATGTATTGCGTATATCCACTTCTGATTCTTGTCGATATATATGACCTATTCACTGTATTTCTTCCACTGGTCACACATTTATATCACTTCTTTATATTTCTTGGGTGTGTTAGTTGTTAACTGTGTGTTAGTTGTAAACTGTGTTAGTTGTTAACTGTGTATTAGTTGTTAACTGTGTTAGTTGTTAACTGTGTTAGTTGTTAACTGTGTTAGTTGTTAACTGCGTGTTAGTTGTTAACTGTGTGTTAGTTGTTAACTGCGTGTTAGTTGTTAACTGTGTGTTAGTTGTTAACTGTGTTAGTTGTTAACTGTGTGTTAGTTGTTAACTGTGTGTTAGTTGTTAACTGTGTTTAGTTGTTAACTGTGTTAGTTGTTAACTGTGTTTAGTTGTAACTGTTAGATTGTATAACTGCGTGTTAGTTGTTAACTGTGTGTTAGTTGTTAACTGTGTTAGTTGTTAACTGTGTTAGTTGTTAACTGTGTTAGTTGTTAACTGCGTGTTAGTTGTTAACTGTGTGTTAGTTGTTAACTGCGTGTTAGTTGTTAACTGTGTGATGTATGTTTAACTGTGTTAGTTGTTAACTGTGTTAGTTGTTAACTGTGTGTTAGTTGTTAACTGCGTGTTAGTTGTTAACTGTGTGTTAGTTGTTAACTGCGTGTTAGTTGTTAACTGTGTGTTAGTTGTTAACTGTGTTAGTTGTTAACTGTGTGTTAGTTGTTAACTGTGTGTAGTATGTTTAACTGGGTGTTAGTTGTTAACTGTGTTAGTTGTTAACTGTGTTAGTTGTTAACTGTGTTAGTTGTTAACTGCGTGTTAGTTGTTAACTGTGTGTTAGTTGTTAACTGCGTGTTAGTTGTTAACTGTGTTGTTGTATGGTAACTGTGTTAGTTGTTAACTATGTTAGTTGTTAACTGTGTGTTAGTTGTTAACTGCGTGTTAGTTGTTAACTGTGTGTTAGTTGTTAACTGCGTGTTAGTTGTTAACTGTGTGTTAGTTTTTTAACTGTGTTTAGTTGGCTAACTGGTGTTAGTTGTTAACTGTAGTGGTTAGTTGTTAACTGTTGGTTAGTTGTTTTAACAGTGTGTTAGTAGTTAACTGTGGTAGTTGATTAACTGTGTTCGTTGTTAAACTGAGTAAGTTGTTTAACTGCGTGTTAGTTGTTAACTGTGAGTTAGTTGTTACCTGCGTAGTTAGTTGTTAACGGGTGTGTTAGTTGTTTAACTGTGTTACGTTGTTAACTAGTGTAGTTGTTACTGGGTGTTTCTTGTTAACAGTGTGTTTATTGTTAACTGTGTGTAGTTGTTAACTGTGTTACAAGTTTTTAACTGGTTAGATGTTACCTGTGTTAGTTGTTATCTGTGTTAGATTGTTACCTGTGTTCGTTGTTAACTGCGTGTTAGTTGTTAACTGTGTGTTAGTTGTTAACTGCGTGTTAGTTGTTAACTGTGTGTTAGTTGTTAACTGTGTTAGTTGTTAACCTGAGTTAGTCAACTGTAGTTTGTTGTTACAACTGAGTGTATTGTTTAACTGCGTGTATTGTTAACTGCGTGTTCGATGTTAACTGTATGTTAGTTGTTAACTGCGTGTTAGTTGTTAACTGTGTGTTAGTTGTTAACTGTGTTAGTTGTTAACTGTGTGTTAGTTGTTAACTGTGTGTTAGTTGTTAACTGTTTAGTTGTTAACTGTGTGTTTAGTAGTTTAACTGTGATATTTTAACTGTGTGTTAGTTGTTAACTGTGTGTTAGTTGTTAACTGTGTTAGTTGTTAACTGTGTGTTAGTTGTTAACTGTGTGTTAGTTGTTAACTGTGTTAGTTGTTAACTGTGTGTTAGTTGTTAACTGTGTGTTAGTTGTTAACTGTGTTAGATGGTTGAAAAAACTGTGTGTAGTTTGTTAACTGTGTGTTGAGATTTTTTAACTGTGTTAGTTATCTGGTGTGTTAGTTGTTAACTGGGTGTTAGTTGTTAACTGTGTGTTTAGTTGGTTAACTGTGTTAGTTGTTAACTGCGTTAAGTTGTTAACTGTGGTGGTAAGATTGTTAACTGTGTTAGTTGTTAATGTGTTATTGTTAACTGTGATGTTAGTTTGTAACTGTGTGTTAGTTGTTAACTGTGTTGGTTGTTTAACCTGTGTGTAAGTTGTTAACTGAGATAGTGGTTAACTGTGTTATTGTTAACTGTGTGTTTGTTTGTTACTGCGTGGTAGTTGTTAACTGGTTAGTTGTTACCTGTGTGTTAGTTTGTTAACTGCGTGTTATTGTTAACTGCGAGTTATTGTTAACTGTGTGTTAGTTGTTTAACTATGTAGTTGTTAACTGTTTATTGATAACTGTGAGTTAGTTGTTAACTGTGTGTTAGTTGTTAACTGTGTTAGTTGTTAACTGTGTGTTAGTTGTTAACTGTGTGTTAGTTGTTAACTGTGTTAGTTGTTAACTGCGTGTTAGTTGTTAACTGTGAGTTTTAGTTTTTCGTAAATTTTAATTATAGGATATTCTTGTGTTTTTTTAGATTGTTTTGTTATTTCTTATTTGTTTTTTAGTTAGTGTTGTTAACTGTGTGTTAGTTGTTAACTGTGTGTTAGTTGTTAACTGTGTTAGTTGTTAACTGTGTGTTAGTTGTTAACTGTGTGTTAGTTGTTTACCTGTGTGGTTTAGTTAGTTTAACTGTGTGTTAGTTGTTAACTGTGTTAGTTGTTAACTGTGTTTAGTTGTTAACTGTGTGTTAGTTGTTAACTGTGTGTTGTTAACTGTGTTAGTTGTTAACTGTGTGTTAGTATGTTACTGCGTGTTAGTATGTTAACTGTGGTTAGTTGTATAACCTGTGGTTAGTTGTTAACGTGTGTTAAGATGTTTAACTGTGTGTTAGATGTTAACTGGCGTGGTAGTTTGTTAACTGTGGTTTATCGTTAACTGTGGTGGTTAATTTGTTAACTGTGTGTTAGTTGTTACCCGGTGTTAGTTGTTAACTGGCGTGTAAGTTGTTACCTGGTTGTGTTAGTATGTTAACTGTGTGATAGTTGTAAACTGTGTTAGTTGTTAACTTTGGTTAGTTAGTTAACTGTTGTGTTAGTTGTTAACTGCGAGTTAGTTTAGTTAAACTGCGTGATTAGTTTGATAACTTGTGTGTTAGTTGTTACTGAGTTAGTGTTAACTTTGGTGTTAGTTGATAACTGATGTTAGTTGTTAACTGTGTTAGATGTTACCTGTGTGTTAGTTGATTAATCTGAGTGTTGTTAACTGTGAGTTATTGTTCCTGTGTTAGTTGTTAACTGTGTGTTAGTTTGTTAACTGTGTGTAAGTTGTTAACAGAGTTAGTTATGTTTAAACTGTTGTGTTGTTAACTGTGTGTTAGTTGTTACTGTGATAGTTTGTTAACTGTGTTAGTTGTTAACTGGTGAAAACTGTGTGTTAGTTTGTTAACTTGTGGTTAGATTGTTAACTGTGTGTTAGTTGTTAACTGTGTTAGTTGTTAACTGTGTGTTAGTTGTTAACTGTGTGTTAGTTGTTAACTGCGTGTTAGTTGTTAACTGTGTTAGTTGTTAACTGTGTGTTAGTTGTTAACTGTGTGTTAGTTGTTAACTGTGTTAGTTGTTAACTGTGTTAGTTGTTAACTGTGTTAGTTGTTAACTGTGTGTTAGTTGTTAACTGTGTTAGTTGTTAACTGTGTGTTAGTTGTTAACTGTGTGTTAGTTGTTAACTGCGTGTTAGTTGTTAACTGTGTTAGTTGT
This sequence comes from Cherax quadricarinatus, assembly GCF_026875155.1. Classification (NCBI taxonomy): domain Eukaryota; kingdom Metazoa; phylum Arthropoda; class Malacostraca; order Decapoda; family Parastacidae; genus Cherax; species Cherax quadricarinatus. Next base: position 37,497,204 of record NC_069451.1, on the reverse strand, counting down.
TAACTGTGTGTTAGTTGTTAACTGTGTGTTAGTTGTTAACTGTGTTAGTTGTTAACTGTGTTAGTTGTTAACTGTGTGTTAGTTGTTAACTGCGTGTTAGTTGTTAACTGTGTTAGTTGTTAACTGTGTTAGTTGTTAACTGTGTGTTACTTGTTAACTGTGTGTTAGTTGTTAACTGTGTGTTACTTGTTAACTGTGTGTTAGTTGTTAACTGTGTTAGTTGTTAACTGTGTGTTAGTTGTTAACTGTGTTAGTTGTTAACTGTGTGTTAGTTGTTAACTGTGTTTGTTTTTTAACTTGTGTTAGTTGTTACCTTTGTTAGTTTTAACTGCGTGTTTAGTATTTAACTGTGTGTTATGTTTAACTGTGTTAGTTTGTGGTTAACTGTGTGTTAGTTTTAACTGGTTAGTTGTTAACTGTGTGTAGTTGTTAATCTGTGTTAGTTGTTTAACTGTGTGTTAGTTTTTAACTGTGTTAGATGTTAGACTGCGTTTTAGTTGTAACTGTGTGTTAGTTTGTTAACTGTGTTCTGTTAACTGAGTGTTAGTGTTAACTGTGGTTTAGTTGTTTAACTGCGTGTAGTTGTTAACTGTGTGTTAGTTGTTAACTTGTTTAGTTGTTAACAGTGAGTTTAGCTGTTAATCTGCGTATGAAAATGTTAGTAGAAATTACCGACAATATGTAAAGTAAAAAGGACACAAGTGCGAACCTAATGTGACATTTATTGTGGGCACGTTTCCGCTCTCCAGGAACTTTCAAGCCTTACAACAGTAGGTGGATGAAAACTACCTAACCAGTATAAGAGAAACGGTGTGTTCCACAAACATAGTACTCGCTCACATCCTGTTCCTCATCCTCATATCAGAATATAGACAGAGAGGAAGCCTTACCACAGTGTCATCCTTTGCGATGACACCCGAATTGCATTACAGTGACCTTCACTGAAGACACGCAAACTCCAGGTGGACATCAACCAAAACTTTAAATGGGCCGCAGAAATCAATATGAATTTTCAATGAGGAGAATTTCAACTACTTAGAATTTGGAAAACTTGAGGCAATTAAACTTGAACAGGGTATCATAACAATTTTAACAAAAACATACATAAGCGAAAACCTAATTAACAGACCTTGAGGATAATGTCAGAGATCTTACCTCAAAGACCACAACAATGTATCTACCGATCTGGCAAGAAAAAATATAGGATACATAATGATAAGCCTTCAAACAGGAATGCAAAGCCCTGATGATTCTCTTCAATCGCTTGTGCTCTCTAGGCAGGAATACTGCTGGAACAACAACTGCCCCCCATCAAAACAGGCTAATTTTGCTGACCTGAGAGTGTACAAATAACTTTCACGGCACACGTACATACGAATACAGGCACCTAAATTACTGCGGACGGTTGCAGGCACTTGATCGTATTTCCTTGGAACTCAGGCGAGAGAAATACCTGATAATATACACTGGAACATCCTAGAAAATTAGTATCAAAGCTTGCCACTAAAAACAGTCCCTACAAAAACCAAAAAGACTCGCAGGAGATCAACATACCCACCAGTGAAAAGCAGGGGCGCCAACGAGTACACTGAGAGACAACCATAAGTGTCCACGGTCCAAGAAGTTCAACTGCCGCTCGTAATTATAAAGAGGATTACGAAATAGAGACCCCTGGTTGTCTTCAAGAAGGCGCTGGACAGGCACCTAAGTCAGTACCTGAATCAGCGGCTGTGGGTCTTACGTCGTTTTTACGTTGGGCCAGCTGTAACTGCCTGTTGATCAACCCTGATCCAACGAAACCTGGTCTCAGACCAGCCGCAGGCGTTGACCCCCGAAGCCCTCGCCGGATAATACCGAAGGTAAGGTCAACCAGGTCGAGCCCCTCAATCCCGTTTTAGCACCAAAGAAGTCGACAGCACACTTAATTTCCTTGATGTTCTTCTGTGGAAAGCTGACCACGAACTTAGGTTTGAAGTCTGTCGAAAACCGAGCAAATAATACAATCTTCTCCCCTTATTCTTTCATCACGATATCAAAATTGAACGCCACTTAATCATAGGCCACTTCCATCGTGTCCTCCTAATTTGTGCATGGAATTCCTTAAGGAAGAATTCTCTTTCATCGAATAAGTAAGCCTCACTATGCTCATTACCTCATTCAAGATCGCAGAGGCTGTGCATTAAACATTTTCATCTCACCCAGACAAGATACCGCTTAGAGGAAATACATTGTCCTTCTCCACTAACTCTGTTGCTAAACACATCTCCAATATCCTTTTCCAATACCGCATTCTAAGTATCTACCTCCACATCCACCACCATCAAAGACATCATCAGTTAGGGACACAACCAGGTTCAATCTTCTGCAGGGATATACATAATCCCTTGAAACGATTGCAACCAATTAAATTATACATGAGCGAGAGATCCAGAAACCTCCAAACACGTATTTCAGTACACCAATATGCAGCTGCTTCTCTGTACGAGTGTATTTTAACTCTACCCAAGACAAGAGTGTTCATTATTCCCTACTCTCTAACTAACTCTTCACACTTCTTCAAACATTGGCTGAACTTTTATACATGATTGAATATAGTGTAAGTACTTTCAGGTGTTGGGAATATAAGTTAAGCAACAAAGTTACATTGTGCCTACTTTAATTCCTCATTTCTGATTATTATAAGTGGGAGGAACAACATACACAACTGCCCACAGAACCACCCACAGAATCCCCTAAGTCCCTACCACCTCCAAACTAACCAAACAAAATAACCAGAAACAAGCCGCACTCCACACCCGCAGTCCCCTCCCCCAACACTAATACCACAACCACAGTAGCCTCCCATAATACCCAACCCTGCCTTCCACACCCTAGTCCACACCAACCCCTCCACCCCCCAGAATACAGGACTGGTTGATGGTACATCAACGCAGATGGACTAACAAATAAGAATGAGGAGTGGCAAGAATGAATCATGGAGACATCCCCGGATATCATAGCACTCACAGAGACAAAGCTCACAGGGATAATAACAGATGTGATCGTCCCGACTGCATATCACATCCTGAGGAAAAACAAAGAAAATAAACAGGGAGAAGAAGTTGCACAGCCCATTAAAAACCAGTGGAGTTTTGAGGAGTTGGGAGGACTGGGTAGAGGAGAAGCAGATAACTACATAGTAGGAACATTTCAGACTGGGGATCCAAAAGTGATGATAGTAGTGATGTACAATCTGCCACCGAATAGCAGGAAACAGAGACGAGAGTATAATGATAGCAATAAAGCAATGGTGAACACATTGAGGTAACCAGAAGGGCCCACATGGGCAGGGCAAAGTTACTCATTTTGGGGGATTTCAAACACAAGGAGATTGACTGGGAAAACCTGGAGCCACATAGGGGACCAGAAACATGGAGGGCTAAAATGCTGGAGACAGTACTGGAAAGCTTCATGCACCAACACAGCCATAAAGAGATGAGAAAATGAACCAGCAATAGTGGGGCCCCTTGTATTCACCTGAACAGTTCAAACATAGGGGGTATTGCATATGAAAGCAAAGCAGCATGAGAAGCAGGGAAGAAACCAAGCTTCAAATAATAATAATATCATGAAGATGGAGGGAATATTTTGAGGAATCGTTGAATGTTGATGAAGATAGGGAAGCTGTGATTTCGTGTAATAGGGCAAGGAGGAATAACAACATGTAGAGTGAGGACGAGCCAGTTTTGTGAGTGTGGGGGGAAGTTCGTGATGCAGTAGGTAAATGAAAGGGGGTAAGGCAGCAGGGATTATGGGATAAGAATAGAAATGTTAAAAGAAGAGGGTATATAGTTTTGGAGAGGTGGTGCTTTTATTTAATAAACTGTATGGAAGAAGGTAAAGTTAACCTAAGGGATTGGCAGAGAGCTGATAGTCCTATTGTATAAAGGCAAATGAGCAAAAGAGATGTAAAAATTATAGGGGATAAGTCGTTGAGTATATCTGGTAAAGTGTATGTAAGTTATTAGTGAAAGAATTAAGAGTAAGACGGAGACTAGGATAGCAATAACAAAGCGGCTTTAAGGGAAGGTCGGGTGTGTGTGGACCAGTTTCACAGTGAAACATATAGTTAAGAATATTTAAGATACGGGTAAAAGGTTTTTTGTGGCAATTTATGGCATTTGGAAAAGGCCGTATGACAGGGTGGATAGGGGGGCAATGTGGCAAATGTTTGGAAATAGTAATGTAATAAGAGGAAGGTTACTGAAAAGCGTGAAGAGTTTTACGAGGATAGAGAGGCTCATATTAGAGTAAATAGGAAAGTGAGGGAGCTATATCCAGAAAAAATTAGCCTTAGACAAGAATGTGTGTTATCACCATGGTTGTTCAATATATTTGAAGACGGAGTAGTAAGTGAAGTGAAATGCACGGGTGTTGGCAAGAGGTGTGGGTTTCGAACAATGAAGAATTTAATAACCGTATAAGTTGTCACAGGTGCTCTTTTGCTGAGGACATATAGGAAAGAGTAAGGTGATTAGGAAATAACTAAAAGATCAGGTGATGAAGACTGATATTAAATGGGAAGGAGAGAGTATGGAGGAGTGAATGTATTAAGATATATTTAGGAGTGGACGTGTCAACAGATGGGTCTATGAAAGATAGGTGAAATCTTAGAATTTACGAGGGGAAAATGTAGTGGTGCACGTAGGATCTGTGGAGACAAAGAACATTGTCATGGAAGCAAAGGTGGGAATGTCTTAGAGTAAAGTATATTCCAACCCTCTTACATGGGTGAATAATGTTGCAACAAGGAGAAAGCTGGAGGCATTGGAGAGTCCATTGTCTGTAGGGCAATGTGGTGATGTGCATATAAAGCAGAGAATCGTAGTTTGGAAATTAGAAGAAGGTGCGGGATTACCAAACTATTATCCAAGGGCTGAGGAGGGGTTGTTAAAGTGGTTTGAACATGGAGAGAGGAAGAACACAATATAATGACTTCGAGCTTGTATAAATCGTAGTTGGAGGGAAGGCGGGGTAGGGGTTTGCCTAGGAAAGGTTGGAGGAGGGAGTAAAGGAAGGTTTTGTGTGCGGGGGGTTGACGTTCCGGCAGTATGCGTGAGTGTGTAGATAGAGCTAAGGAAGACAAATGGTTGTTAGGACTTGACGTGCAGTTGGAGTGTGAGCAAAGTAACATATATGAGGGATTCAGGGCGACTGGCAGGCCGACTTGAGTCCTGGAGATGGGAAGTACAGTGCTTGCACTCGAAGGGGGTTGTTAATGTTTGCCGTTTAAAAACTGTAGTGTACAAGCACCTTCTGGCAAGAACAGTGATGAGGTGAATGAAGGTGAAAGTTTTTCTTTTTCGGCGACCTCTGCCATGGTGAGAGACGGCCGATCGGCTAATAAAAAAAATGAAACAACAATATATTACTTACTACAAGTATACAGGCCATAACTGACATCAATACCATATTAACTATATAGAAAACCGCATGTTACGCAGAAAACTATTCGGGCAAATTAGGGTCAGTTTTGTCCTCATGATGCGACCCACACCCGTCGATTTACACCCAGGTACCCATATTAACCTGATGGGGTGGAACATAGAAAAACCAATGAAAAGAAAGCACGCCCTATGCTTCAAACCCTCGCTGGAACTGAACCCGGACAATCACCGTGTGGAAGCGAGAGCTTTTCCTCCAGGCCACGGGCACCGCGGGACTACACAGGTATTAGGCAATACCTGCACGAGTGAGGAAAAAAGAGAACTTGAAGGAATAACAGTAAATGAAATGAAGGAACACATGACCAGAGTTGTCAGGGAGGGAGATGAAATGTTCGTGCCAAGGTGCATCAAGAAACATGGTGGAAGACCAGAGTGAGACCATTGTTTACCCGGTGTGGAGAGGCCAAAAAAAATGGGAAATGTATGACAGACAAAGATCACGTGAAAACAAGAGTAGAGTAGGCGAGCAGAAACGAATATACATGTATCAGGAGAGCGTCCAAGCTCTCCTTATACATGTAATGGTCCCGTATCTTATGACAATGATACAGACAGATTTCATGGCCTTCTGTTTGATCGCTGGCTGTCCTGATACCTCACTTTACCCTCCCTGAAAGCAGCAATACAGAATGACCAAAGTATCAAAACTAAATCTGCTCCAGAGGTATTATGCAACACATCAGGAGGAAAACAACAGTCAAAGACCCGGTAATCGAATGAAGGAAGGAAGAGGAGAGATCACATGATGCGACCGGGAAGAATTTTAAGAGCTCGGCACAAGATTTCACGAGTATTTGCAGTAAGAGACAAAGGCATCAGGCACCCCAAGGTGCACCAACCAAGTCCTAGCACGTGCACACGGCACATTACCACGGAGGAAGTGAAGAAACTGCAAGGAGACCAAGATACATCGAAAGCGACGGCCCAAAAATTCATCTTGCTATTGGCAGTATTGGCACTAAGCAACAATCATCAACACATCTATCAAAACAGGCCGACTACCTAGGTTGGAAGACAGCATCATAGTCCCAATTTTTAAGAAAGAAGACAAAAGGAAAGCCCGCATTAAACAAACTACAGACCAATGATGCTGATATGTAAAGTATTTAAAGTGAAGGAGATTATCAAGAAAAGGGGTGATGGAGCACCTGAAAAGAACTGCACTCAGGCATGACAATCCTAAGAAGAAAAGAGAACCCTCATGGCAGGCAGGAATATCAAAGCCACTGCGGTAGGTCAGGGAATACCTTACAGGAAAAACGTGTGTTGTTAAGTGACAAGATGTTTAAGTGGGCATGTGTCAGTGGGCCTCACAGGGTCAGTCATGGTCCGTGCTGTTTTCATACTGGACACATAACGGAATAGATAGATTTAGAGGTGTTCCTGGTCACAGACAATGTGAAATGAATGAGAGTAATAAAACAAGAGGATCAGGTAAGACTACAAGGGTCTGGATAGGCTACAAACCTGGTTGAAAATGGCCCTGGAGTTTAACCCCACCAAGGAAACCATGAAGCTTGGGAAGGACAAAGAAGACACAGACGAGTACAGACTAGGGAGGACAGTAGGGGAGACACAGAAAACGATATAAATATCCATATATTTCACTGAACAGAGGAACAAACTATTATATACGCTGGTATTAAAAAAGGAGTAAAATCTCGCTGCTAAACCACATATGTGAACATAGATGTTGGGAGTAGAAGTGTAGGAGACAGTGTAAGCAAACTCACAGTACTCACAAGAGTGCAAACATACAGGAACCAAATATATTACTCAACAGTTGAGGTTCAGAGACTGGGGCAGGAGTGAGTCTCGAGTCTGACCCTAGCAAACCACTGGTGAGCACAGACACGGCTGCTGTCTTTACCACTCACACGTAATCAACTCACACGTAAACAATTGTGTATACGCACAAACCGTCCAACCGTCTCACACCCGACCTGGTAACTTAACAGTGATGCTCAGGTCGTTATACCAAACGCATGGGGTGCCCAGGTCGTTATACCAACCATGGTAGTGCCCAGGTCGTTACTACCACCAGGGTGGCCAGGCGTTACACCAACCATGTAGTGCCCAGTCGTTACTACAACCAGGGGAGCGCTAGGTCTTATTACCAACCATGTGTGCCCAGGTCGTTACTACCAACCTATGGTATTTGCCCAGGTCGTTAACCAACCATGATGGTGACCAGGCAGTTACTACAACCACGGTGGTGCCAAGTCTTTATACCAACCATGGTAGTGCCCAGGTCGTTCTACCAACCCATGGTGGTGCTAGATCGTTACTATCAACACATGGGGTGCTAAAGATCGTTACTATCAACCCATGGTGGTGCTCAGATCGTACTATCATCCCATGTGATGCTAAATTTCGTACTATCAACCATGGTGAGATAATCGTTATATCAACCCATGGTGGTGCATCAGATCTTACTATCAACCCATGGTGTCTCAATCGTTACTATCAACCATGGGGGTGCTCAGATCGTTACTATCAACCCATGGTGGTGCCAGATCGTTACATCAATCCATGGTGGTGCTCAGATCGTTACTATCAACCCATGGTGGTGCTCAGATCGTTACTATCAACCCATGGTGGTGCTCAGATCGTTACTATCAACCCATGGTGGTGCTCAGATCGTTACTATCAACCCATGGTGGTGCTCAGATCGTTACTATCAACCCATGGTGGTGCTCAGATCGTTACTATCAATCCATGGTGGTGCTCAGATCGTTACTATCAACCCATGGTGGTGCTCAGATCGTTACTATCAACCCATGGTGGTGCTTTGATCGTTACTATCAACCCATGGTGGTGCTCAGATCGTTACTATCAAATGGGGGCTCGAGTTATAACCCATGGTGGTGGTACAATGCTGACCAGGTCATTACTAACATCCCAGAGTGGTGTGGTGATGTCTGGGTTATTATAAGCTGGTGTGGTAAATCCCGGCGCAAGTAGTAGCAGTGGTAGTAGTAGCAGTGGTACTAGTAGACAGTAGCAGTAGTAACAGTAACAAGTAGTAGTAGTAGTAGTAGTAGTAATGGTGGTAGTAGTATTAAAGGTGGAAGTAGTAGTAGTAGTAGTAGTAGTAGCAGTGGTGGTGGTGGTGATGGTAATAGTAGTAGTAGTAGTGGTGGTGGTGGTGGTGATGGTAATAGTAGTAGTAGTAGTAGTAGTAGTAGTAGTGTAATGGTGGTAGTAGTACTGAAGGTGGAAGTAGTGGTAGTAGTAGTAGTAGTAGTGGTGGTGGTGGTGGTGTGGTAATAGTAGTAGTAGTGGTGATGGTGGTAGCGTGTAAGTATGGTGATGATGGTGGTGGTAGTAGTAGTGGTGACGGTGGTAGCAGTAGTAGTATGTGATGGGGTAGCAGTAGTAGTAGTTGGTTGTAGGTAGCAGTATAGTAGTGGTAGATGTAGTATGGTGATGTAGTAGTGGTGATGGTGGTAATTGTAGTAGTAGTGATATGGTGTAGTTCATAGTGATGGTGGGATGGTGGATGGTGGTGTAGTCGTAGTATGTAGTAGTAGAGTCGTGGTGGTAGGGAAAAGAAAGAGTAAGATTTCACACTGGAATGCACCTGCTTAAGTAGTAGTACTAATAGTAGTACTAATACTAGCAGTAGTAGTACTAAAAGGAGTAGTAGTAGGAGCTACATAGCCAGTGTGAAATGTAGTCAGGGCTGAGCTTAGACAGCCCGAGAGTATAAAAGTAGTGTGAAGTTTGTGGGTAGTGACATGACACACCTGACAGAAGATGGTACAGAGTGAGACAGAAATCACACAGGGAGGTAAGCACTGGGGAAGTGTATCACACAGGGAGGGAAGCATGGGGAATGTATAACAGGGAGGTAAGCACTGGGGAAGTGTATCACACAGGGAGGTAAACCTGGGAAGTAGTATCACACAGGGAGGTAAGCACTGGGGAAGTGTATCACACAGGGAGGTAAGCACTGGGGAAGTGTATCACACAGGGAGGTAAGCACTGGGGAAGTGTATCACACAGGGAGGTAAGCACTGGGGAAGTGTATCACACAGGGAGGTAAGCACTGGGGAAGTGTATCACACAGGGAGGTAAGCATGGGGGAAGTATATCACACAGGGAGGTAAGCATGGGGAAGTGTATCACACGGGGAGGTAAGGCACGGGGGAAGTGTATCACACAGGGAGGTAAGCACTGGGGAAGTGTATCACACAGGAGGTAAGCACTGGGGAAGTGTATCACACAGGGAGGTTAAGCATGGGGAAGTGTAACACAGGGAGGTAAGCACTGGGGAAGTGTATACACAGGGAGGTAAGCACGGTGGGGAAGTGGATCACACAGGGAGGTAAGCACTGGGGAAGTGTATCACACAGGGGTAAACACTGGGAAGTGTATCACACAGGAGGTAAGCATGGGGATGTGTATTTTCACAGGGAGGGAAGCACTGAATGTATAAAATCACACAGAGGTAAGCACTGGGGAAGTGTATCACACAGGGAGGTAAGCACTGGGAGTGTATCACACAGAGAGGTAAGCACGGGGGAAAGGATCACACGGGAGGTAAGCACGGGGAAGTGATCACAAGGGGGGGTAGCATGGGGAATGTATCACACAGGGAGGAAGCACGGGGGAAGTGTATCACACAGGGAGGAAGCATGGGGAAGTGTAAACAGGGGGGGTAAGCATGGGGAAGTGTATCACAAGGAGGAAAGCACTGGGAAGTGTATCACACGGGGAGGTAAGCACGGGGGAAGTGTATCCCCAGGGGGTCACATTTCTAAGATCGCGTAAGAAATTTTATTTCAGTATTCATGTATTTTTTTCATACAGTGTAATTTCTATGTTAATATATTCAAATGTGCCCATTTCCCCAGATGATTGCCCAGGGACCAGTCAAAAAAAAAAAAAATCCCCCGGTGTGTACGATACAATTTATTTCCATTGATGAGTTGTTTTCTTTAGCGGGGAATTTCCAGTTGCGCGGATTATTGTTTCTTTACCTATCGCCACTTGAGCAGGAGAACGGGGCCGTCGGGGGTTGTTTTGGGGGTCGACTGGGGGTCGTTTTGGGGGTCATTTTGAGACTAATTAAATCTGTAGTTCCAACTGTTAAAACAAAGACATAAAAAAACAGCGTCCCACCCAAGAATGCCATGGATCTCGGAGTAAATAAAAAAACGAAAAATAACTGGGTGGAATCCTAAATTGACGTTTGCTGAGTTGACTGTCCAGGAAAAAAAGACGTTAATAGAGCAGTTATTGTTACGATCCACGGGCGTCAAGAAGAGAGGAACGGTGAGAAAATCTGAAAAGGGAATTTTGGGGGGGAATTTTTTTGGTGAAACATTAAAAAAAGAAAATTTAGATTTAAGGCAGCCCGGTAAATCAGATATTCAAAAAACAAGTATCAAAATTATGGGAAATGGAGTGAGGACATCAACGATGAAACTATAAATTGGCATTTTGCTGTATTTGTTGATGGAAAAAGACTTTAACAAGATCATATTCGTAGTTGTATTTGTGTGGATAGGGGGGTGTGGTTAACGCTTCGTTCACACGGCGGGGTCTGGGTTTTGATTCCCAGCCAGGGAAAAATTTGGGGTTTTTTTCACCTTACCCAACTTGCCCCAAAGCGGGGCATAACAAGGGATTTCTATATAGCTTTGTCATTGTTGTCAGTTGGCTATAACTTTGTACAGTACTTGTGTAAATGAAGATATTATTATTTTATTCATGAGCCAGGTGTCGGTTCCCGGGGTGGAGCGTCTGGATGCTGATATTTCTTTTGGAGAAAAAACAGACTTAACGAAACAGAAAAAAAAAAGTGTATATCAGGGTGTAAACGATTACAAGTGAGGTTCAGAGAAGTTCCATAACGTGATGTAAACTGTTTCGTCACAGGCTAACTAAACATTGGCCGAGGTGTCCCCCGCACTCGGGGAGTGGCCGATGTGTCCACAACACTCGGAGAGTGGGCGAGTTCTGGCCATAATTAAAATTGTGCAACGTTTTTCCCCAGTCGTTGCGAAAAAAACTATCCTGCCCCAAAACATGTTTATTTCTGTTAAAATTAAAAATTTCAGTATGTGATGAAAAATCAATAAACATAAGGGAAAGAAGCAAAGGTCGTATCACTCTGATTCATTTATAATCAATTTACTTTGATGAAGATTTGCAACAAATCACTAAGTGATTTTGACCCTTTTCATTTAGCTGGTTTTTGGGGGTAGATATGTTAAGTCAGTACTATCTGAACTTAGGAAAAAAGCTGCAAAAACAAGTCAAGGCGGGTATCTGGCCAGAATGCAGTTTGTAGTGTGGAAAGTGGGTGTGAAGTGTGCTGACACTGCGTTGAAGAGCAACGAAGAAAAAAGTACGACAATAGCTACCATCAGGGCACTCATTTCCAAGGAATTTGCTGTTGACTCTCAATCACTTTGAATGGTCAGAAATTAACTACGCCCGTGAAATGTTGGCACACATCTTTACTCTCTGCTCTCATCTACATGTTCTACGCGAATTAAAAACAAGAAATTCAAACAATTCGTTGTAACAACACTGAATCCCAAGTGCTTCAATATCCATAGAAATCTTATAATCTGAGATGACATTAAACTGTGGTTCAAAAGGAAAAATTAAATGTGAGCTTCATCAAAGTGCGACGTTCTCCACCAAGAAAAACAACAGTCATGTTGTTACATACCCCACAGATACTGGCTACGGTGCTGTCACACAACCCCACATTACGCTACTAGTGACTGTCACAACCCCACTTGTTCTGGCTATTGTGCTCGTACATTAACTCCCAACTATACACTGCTACTGTGCGTCTGGCGAGCCCCAATTGTATTGGCTACTGTGCTGTCACAACCCGCACCTTGTACTGTAGCAACTTGCGGTCACAACCCCACTTGTACTTGGCTACTGTTGTTTCTGTTACAACCCCACTTGAGTACTGGCATACTGAGCTGTCACAACGCCACATTAAATTGCTACTGTGGGTTGTCACAACCCCACTTGTACTTGGCTACTGAGTGCTGTCACAACCGCCGCTTGTACGTGGTTACTATCCTGTCACAACCCCACTTGTACTGCTACTGTGCTGTCACAACCCCCAACTTGTACTGGCTACTGTGTTGTTACAACCCCACTTGTACTGCTACTGTGCTGACCATTACGCACTTATACTGGCTGACTGTGTTGTCACAATCGCCCACTTATACTGGCTACTGTGCTGTCTAAACCCGCTTGTACTGGTTACATCGCTGTCACAACCCACTTGTACTGCTTACTGTGCTGTCACATACCCACTTGTACTGGCTACTGTTTGTTACAACCCCACTTGTACTGCAACTGTCGTCACAAATACGCCACTTATACTTGCTACTGTGTTGTCACAACCCCACTTGTACTGGCTGCTGTGCTGTCACAACCCCGCTGTGTACTGTACTATCCTGTCACAACATCCCCACTAGTACGGCTACTGTGCTGTCACAACCGCCAAGTTGTACTGGCTACTGTGCTGTCACAAGACCCACTTGTACTGGCTACGTCTGTCACAAACCCCACTTGTATTGCATAACTGTGCTGTCACAACCGTCCCAGTTCTACTGGTTATACTGTGGCTGTCACACCTCCAACTTATACAGGCTACTTGTGCTGTCACAACCCCACTTGGGGGGGGGTACTGGGCTTATACTGTGCTGTAACAACCCCAGTTGTACTGGTTAACTGTGCTGTCTCACAAACGACCGCACTATGTACTGGCACTTGCTATCAGAACCCCACTTGTAATTGGTTACTGGTTGTCTGTACAATCCCTACTTGGTACTGGCTAAACTGCGCTGTTCACAACCACACTTGTATTGTGCTACTGTGCATTTTCACCACCCCACTTAATACTGCGAACGGTGAAATTTGCGTTCACAACCCCAATTGTACTGACTACCGTGCTGTCACAAACCCCTACTTATACTGCACTGTGCTGTCACAACCCCACTAGTATGGCTCTGTGCTGCCGACACACACCCACGTGTGTGGCTACTGAGCTGTCAGAACCAGCTAATACTGGCTAAGTGCTGTCAAAACCCACACCTATAGAAAAATAAAATTGTCTGCCTACTGTGCTGTCACAACTCTGATTTTACTGGCTACATTGCTGTCCACAACTGACCCCATAACTGCCTCTCTGCTGCACAACCCCACTTTGTATTGCTAAGTGTGCTGACACACCCCCACTGTTGTACCGGCCTACTATGTGCTGTCCACAATCCCACTTGTACCTGGCTACTGTGCTATCAAGAACCCCACTTGTACAGTTACTGTGCTGAACACCCCCAAATCCCACTTGTACTGGCTAGTGTGCTGACACAACCCCACTTGTACGTGCTACTGTGCTGTCACAACCAATTTATTCTGGTCTGCTACTGTGCAGTCACAACCACACTTATGCTGCTACTGTGCTGTCACAACTCTAATTTTACTGGCTACAGAGTGCTGTCACAACCCCACCTTGTACTGGTAACCAGTGCTATCAGAACCCCACTTGTAACTGCTACTGCGCTATCATCAGAACCTCCAACTTGTACTCGTTGACTGTGGCTATCGACAATCCCATTTGCACTGGCTAACGTGCTGGTCACATCCCCAACTTTGTACTGGCTATCTGTGCTGTCCACAAACCAACATTGTATTGGCTACTGTGACTTCTTCTCACAACTCCGCACTTATACTGGCTACAGTGCAATCACAACCCCACTTATACTGCTACTTGGTGCTATCAAATCCCACTTGAACTGGCTTACTGTGCTGTCACAACCCCACTTGTCGGTTACTGTGCTGTCACAGACCTCCCCACTTGTACTGGCTACTGTGCTGTCACAAACCCCACTTGTACTGAGCTACTGCGCTGTCATTAACCCCACTTGTACTGGGCTACTGTCTGCTGTCAAAACCCCACTTGTACTGGGGAGGGGGGGGGGGGGGGGGGGGGGGGCCCAAACATGTGCTGGCACAATACCCCACTTGTACTGGTTACTATCCTGTCACAACCCCACTTGTACTTTGTTACTATCCTGTTACAAACCCACCTATACTGGCTTATTTGTCTGTCACAACCCACTTTGTACTGGCTACAGTGCTGTCACAACCCCACTTGTCCGGCTACTGTTCTGTTCACAACACCACTTATACTGGCTACTTGTGGCTGTCAGCACACCCCACTTATGCTGGCTACTGAGTGCTGTCACAACCCTGAACTTGATACTAGGCTACTGTGCTGTCAAATACTCCATTTTTTATTTTACTAGTAATGGCAACTTGGCTGTCACCACAACACAACTTGTATTGCTACTGTGCTGTCACAGACCCCACTTATACTGGCTACTACCTGCTGTCCCACAACCCCACTTATACTGGCTAATTGGCTGTCACTACAGAACCACTACCCAACCTTTCTCATAACTAATCTGGGCAAACTGCCACAAGCAACGTTCTACTAAAGTAACCGTACTTTCAGACTAACTACATATGAACAGACAGTTAACAACTTACACAGCAGCTATGAATAACATCGATTGCAAAATTAAATCGAAACATATAACAGATATGAATGAATTATATATAATTTTTCCTAAAAAATAGCCGCAATGCCTCTAAAACAAACATTACCCCCGAAAAACTAACAGGTCACAGGCATAGAGACTGAATAATCCCTGGCTAACACCAAGCAGTCCTCAAGTCCATTAACACAAACACAATATGAAAAACAGTATAAATGTGGGTCTCAAACTAACTTAGACAGTCTAAACCGTTACTCGTCAGCCTCTACCAGCCTCATAAGCGCAGAACTGAAAAAATTGTACTTAATGAAAATAGATTACATAACATCCAAAGGTGATATGAAAAAAACTGGAAAACTCTTTCTGTAGATTCTTGGAACTAAAAAGTTAACCCAAACACAAACAATCAAACTAACAAAATCAGAATGAACCCCAACTCACACTACTGTAAACATCAAACAGACTCAATGTTTTCTTCTTCTCCATAGGACTATTCCTATCTCCAACCAAACCCATAGAAGTTCACTCTGTAGTGCAGAAATGTGGGATAGTCTGGGGAGCTTGACCTGTCTAGTAAGGCAAAGGAGTCAAAGTTACACCACATCCTCAACCCAAACCGCCCACCCAGGGCTATCCCATCAAAACAAGAAAGCGCTAACCTGGTATGTGTTAACTTAAAGGGGTTCAGGTAACAGAGTGTTAGGCAAAAATCCCAATTGGAAAATATATCTATTAGTAACCATAACATGAACATAACAAAAAAACTCTTAATCCACAAAGCCAAATGAGGTACCCAAGCAACAGCTGGCCATAACCACTAGCCTCGTCCGCACACTAGCCACACAACCAACCTCCTCCCAACGTCATTTATTATATTCCTCACTCATCCACACAGCACCCTGACCATGACAGAGCTTGGTGAACAAACAGGTAAGCCATATGAGAAGCCTATGCTCTTGAGTTGAATAAACAAAATGAGTGTGCACAACTACAAACTTATCTTAAATACACGCATCTCTTGAACGCCAGCCTCTTCTCACCATGCAAACGTTCACGTGAGCTCCCCACAACCACGACTTACTCCGCGTACGCCAAACATCCTTGGAAAAATAAATCATTAACAGAAATTCGTTTATAATTAACCAAGTTCAGATTACTTTACAGTACCCCCAAATGCACATTATTCAATTATTCAAATAACTTCTTTACAACTAGAATATTCATACTATTATGGCACACTCTCCACTATATGTACACTTATGTGATGTCATGACAAGAACCCTGCATGAACACCCGAGACCCACCACTCTGACCATAAGGACTCACTCTGCAGCGTGGTCCCTAGCGGACACGCTAGGCAAAAATAAAAAAAAAATAAAAGTAAAATAAAGCCCCACATTAAGGTCTGAGCTAAGACGGCAAAATGAAATAACTGGGGAATGACCTACATACAAATCACGGTACTTCTCATCTTGGTACTAACTTAATATAGACAATATAACAAACTGAGGGTACTAGACATAGCAGACATAAGAGAACTCGCCGAACATAAAAATGATCAAGTTCTATGCCAAGCGAGCCCACAGTCACACTCATAGACAGCTGTTTTGAGGAAAAAGCACCATTACAAACACAGCGCTGCCAGGCACTTGGCTTGAATGAACTATTTACCTAAATTACATCAAGCAAACTTAAAAATGAATCCATTAACTTTGTACAAAAGTTGCCCTGAGGGTATGCCATTTATACATGAAGTAACACCAATGTTCAGTATGAGTTGCAAGGGCATACCAAAGCTGTAGGATGGCCACCAAAAAAAACTTTATTAAACCAGGAAGTACAAATGTCTCAAGTAGTGTATTACAAAGAAAGAAAAAACAGATGTTACCATTGTTAAAAACTACTGAAAACCAACATCCATTACCACTCCCATGTCTCACAGCAATCTTTAGTAAAACAAAACTAGGGGGGGCCCCAGGACATATCTCTGCGAGGAATCCAGGAGGATCACTAGAGTGGGAAAATTATCAGGCCCCCAAAAACAATGGTTGGATAGTCACATAAATCTTGGTTGGAGGGGACTGGTGCGGACCGTAAAACCCTGGAGTCATCACCGAAGAACCCCCCGAAAGGTAGGACACTCCAGGCCGTCAACTCTACATGTCATTCCAGAGGACCCTGGTAATCACCACCAGCGGTGATCCAAGAAAGGAAAAATATGAAAAAGAGTCCTGAAGAACCCTAAACAACCTCGGATCAAAATACATGACCCAAACAGTGGAGGGCATCACCTCCAGCTCCACAAAGTTCACTAAAACTTAGTGTCACAACAGTCCCAATAACCAACATAAAACAGAGGCGATGCATATCCAGGCCAACACCTAAAAATACGTAGCATACCTACCTACATGTCCTTTGAGTGTGACTACCCCACCTTAAAATACCATACATCAAGGAATCCTGATATCCTACCAGCCCAGCTCAAGCCTTGCCCTTCTCCTTTTGGGGTGGATCCATGGGAGTTTCCAACTTCTCGTCTACCGCATAATCACTGCAAAATAAGAATAGATAAGTATCTATACACAACCTTGTGCACTTAAAAACACGAGACAAGGCGATCCGCAACACATTCGTCTCTGCTCCTCATCAATAATGGAATCACAAGATTAAGAGGTTTGAGAAACAATGCCCTACCTCTTTAAGTTCTCTGTATTGTGTTTCCTCTTAAATTGAAGGAACTGAAAGGATTATTGTCACTATACACAGTATATAGGGTAAACTTGATGATGATGATATATACACCATCAAAATTTGTGCAGCTGCCAACACTAAGTGCAGAGCCAGTCCTTACACTATGGTAGGCATATTGCAGCGTGTGTTTTCTCAGTTTTGCACGAAAAGTAGCTGACTAGGACAACAAATTGTCCCATCCACTTCTTGCAGTTAGTACAGCTCCAACATCAGTATCACTGGCATCTACTTGTAGAGAAAAAGCAAAGTGAAAATTTTACTAGCCAGCACAGGAGCACTTTTAAGCAAAGCTTTTAGCAGTTTTCGAAATGCCCTCTTACACTTCAATACCCCTACAAATGTATCACGTTGGGGCTAGTCAGGTCAGTGAGTTGAATAGACACCTTTGACAAATTTGGACAGAACTTTCTATAGAAATGTTACCGTATGCCCACAAAACGCATAACACCTCACATCCAGGTCATTGTGTACAGTATATTGTCCTATAGCCACCACCTAGGCAATTCACTTGGTCCACCTTGCCCCTAGGCTCCAATAACATGTCCTAAGAAAAGTTACCTGGGCTTTGCGCGAAAACACTCTTTCCAAAATAACTGTGACTACCACCAGCGAGCCTAGAAGAAAAGCACTGCTAAGCTGCTTATATGCCTGACCAATAGTCGCATAAAAATAACCAGGTCAACAATAAACACCTCACGCCCACCTTTCGGCCACGTATAAAACCTGCTGCTATCTGCATGTAAAACAGGATGGAGCATTATGAAAGCCCAAAGGGGAGAACTTTTGTACTGAAAAAAAAAAAGCCCATCTGGTGGTCACAAAGCATAGATGTTCACTGGCACGTATTGGTCTTACAAAGGTATCTGATTAATAACCATCAACAGGTCTAACTTATTACATATATATAGCTCCCACCCACTGGCATCAATGGACATCAATCCAGTTCTAGGAAAGGAAAACAATCAGCCTTTTTATTAAATTAACCTTACGGAGTCCAGTGCACATCTCATGGTGCCCATCTGGTTTGGAGAACCATCAGACAGGGGATGATCCCCACTCACTCTCTTGCTTGGGTAATTAAATCATTGTCAATAAAATTTCACCCCTTCTCCATACTTTTATCTCATCATTTATGGGTTCATTCTGTAAGGGACCTGCCGAATTGGTTCAGCTCCCTTAGCATCATAACATGGGCTTTACTTGCTTACAACGAACAGGAATCTCCCCAAAACAAACCTCACAATTCCAGAGAGCTGAACCATCCAGCAACCCTTTCCTTAATAAGACCATAACCAAACATAGTGAAAGGATCTATTTAAACAATGCCCTGTTACTAAGGTGTACATCTGTGGCCCCTGGTGCATCAGTGTTCACTCCCTTGGGTCACCTACTATATTTACACATGCCACACCTCTGTGGGTGGTACCTTTCAGCTTGTCTTTATATGCGAACACCCGTTCAGAACATCCGTCGCCCAGGTGTTGAATTTTGTAAATTTTTGTATCTGTGACCTTTTCACGTTTACCATTTAACGGTCCACTGAACTTTTCTTTTAAAGTATTACCAGCACCGCTCCAATGCTAATTACTCCTCTCACCCACTTCAAAGGTACGAGGCACGGCCCTTAAGCGGTCAAAATGTTTCTTCATCATGGTTTGTGCGTGATGTGCAGTTCGCAGCCGCCAGATGCTTCATGTGAGCCAAACGGTCTCTGGAAAGAGTCGAAAAAATCCCCGAGGGGGGCAGCCGCACAAATCTTCACCAAGCCAGTAATCCTTCAAAATCGTCATGGTCCTGTAACCTGGTGTACCATTGGATCAGTTACAAAGGACCTATAGCGTACTGAAACCTGGAGTTAGCTGTCCCGCACGGCAAATAAAGCGAGGGGATACCCTCATCCCAATCCTTCTGGTAACTGGGCACAGTAAGGCCCGCAGCATAGTTTTGGTTTACAGTAAACCGCTCCCACAACCCCTTGACTCTCTGGTGATAGGCAGTGGAGTCGTCATTTTAATATTAAACTCCCCCAAAACCGTGCGATAAATGTTTAGGATGTAAAATTTTGACCCCTGATCTGTTTGAATTTTGTAGGGATCCCGACCTTGCGTAAAAAATTTCATCACCAATGCTCTCAAGACCATGCCGTGATGTAATCTATCGATATTGGAGTATGGCTCCGAAACCTGGTCGAGGAACAAATAATATGTAACTAATTAACTGTATTCCCACTTGGACCAGGGTAGCGGCCCCACACAATCCCACATGCACAAAAGCCTGCTAAAAGGAGTTCTCCAGCTACGAATAGGGTTAAGTGCGGGGCAGGTTAATTCCCAGATTCGGTTTTCCACCCTTTGGCAAACTGGGCATGATTCTACACTACGTTACCCACGATTCCAAAAGCTAGGCCCAGGGGCCAGTAAAATGTGTTTAGAAATCTTCTGCCCATATCCATTTATAACACCTAAAAATGTCCTGCCATGTTAACTTCGTGGGCCAAACACAAACCTGTACGCTAAATGTTTCCCGGCAACCACCACTTGGTAGAGTGCCTCCGTGCTCATCAAAAGATGTCGCAAACACGATAGGGTCATTTTGCATAAAATAACATCTGCAAAAATAAACATTATTATTTTGAGAGGCCTCTCCGCGGTAAACCAGCAGATGAGCCGAGTAGCTTTTAGGGTGTCACAACCCCTGGGCCTCAATCAGCTGCTACTCGTAGTAGGATTCGCCCCCCCCGTATACCAGCTCCAAGACGCCCCCACGTCAAACAGGGCGCTGCCTGTGATGGTTCATTACAGACCAGACCCAACTGCAGGCTAGCTCAGAGCGACTCGATTATTCACCCCAAACCCAAATATCCCCGAGGATCTAACTAGTCACAGGAGAGAGACTTGCCCTCTATCTCATTGTACATTTCACTGGTTACTGCACACAACGGAAATACTCGGCAAGTAGCCCTGAGCTTTTTTCCTCCAACATGCTGTGAGGGCTGGGTCGACCTCCAAACCAGAGGTTTCTCAACTTTTCAAGACAACCAAGACATTATTTGGCCTAAAGAGTAGTCAACCCCC
>NC_069451.1:37435930-37475848 GCF_026875155.1 Cherax quadricarinatus | reverse complement strand
CCCCCACCCCTTAAAAACCCTCTTTTCTACACATTCTGGCCACTTTTTTCCTCCAACAGAGTTCAAGGTCCTCTTAGTCATTCCCTCCCATGCCTTACCTATAAGGTTTACACAACTGAGGATACTAAAGTATCTTTCCAAAACTCTCTTAGGGTCAATTGAGTGTTTGAGGTCACTTCAAAGCACTTTTGAAACATTGCTTTGGTGTACAATTTTTTGAAAATTGAAATGACCTGCTGATCCATGGGCTGGAGGAGAGGAGTGGTATTAGGAAGCAAGAACTTGATTTTTATAAAACTCAAGTCCCCCGAAATTCGCTCTGCCAAGTCTGAAGGATGACCAGGAGCATTGTCTAATACCAGGAGGCGCTTGAGGTCCAATTTATTTTCCAAGAGGTAATTTTTCACAGTGGGGCCAGTGACATGGTAAAACCAATCATAGAAAAAATCCTAGTGACCCATCTTTACTGTTTGCCTTCCTCATCACACACAAATTAGCCTTGACGACATTGTTTTTCCTGGACACTCTGGGAGTTTCCGAGTGATACATGAGTAGAGGCTTCACTCTGCAATCCCCACTAGCATTACTACACAAGAAAAGAGTAAGCCTGTCTTACATAGGCTTGTGTCCTGGCAGTGCTTTTTCCTCCTTTGTAATGTAGGTCTTGTTTGGCATTTTCTTCCAAAACAGGCCTGTTTTGTGTTACAAAAAACGTGATTTCTAATAAGCATTGAAATCTCCAGTGAATACTAGAAAGGACTGCTCTTCTAGCATCCAGCCTGTTACTGGGTTTTTGTAACAAGTAGTCAGTATCCTGGTCCAATTATCCATTAGAATTTAGTAAGAATCAATAGTGCTTCTAGATTACAACTGGTTGGCTACTAACTAAAGAAATTAAAATTTAATAAATTTATTTATAACAAAATTTGTCTAGGCATATATTATCAAAGTAAATTATAGTAATCAATATAATATAATATAGGATACAAGTTCCTACACTTCTCTTGTGTACAGTAATATTGTGCTGAAGGCACATATCACATCTTAATGACTTTTAAGTACCGTCAGGTACATTGTTAACATTTAATAACATAATACAAATATATACAAGTAAGTTTGTGTGTATGTGTATAAGTGCTCTAAGTAGTTCGCTATGTCTCAAGACTCGACTAGACTTAACCAGTGACTGACTAAAAGTCCTCACATAAACTAACTTCTTGATCAACCTGGCAATCAGAACAGCTTGCTTGAACAATAAAACAACTGATAAGCCGAACAGCAATATAACAAGCAACAGCGACACAGAATCAGGAACAAGGAGATAATATAACGACACTAAGTAGGGACCATCTGCAGATCCTCCACAAAAGTCACAAAACTCCCATACTACTGAATCTAAGTTCAGCATTAGAAAATCCCCAACTGTAACAGTACACAGATACCAGTACAAATTTGGTCAGAAGCTACAGCTCAGGACCTGAGTTTCTCAGAGTGTCTAAGAGACGGACAATCTCAGTACAACGTTGAAAATCACTAAGTGAACAGAGTTACACAGAACCAACAACAAGAAAGCAACAGAGACGATCTTCCAACAAGAGCCCACAAGAGAGAGAGGAGTAGAGGGACCTCTTGCTAGAAGCATGTCCAACGACAAGAGCAAGCAGGCCAGACCATCTACTCCAGACGAGGTGTGATCACCCCCCCCCCCCCGATCACGTGACTTTTCCGTGGACTGCTGCTGCCCAGCAACACAGAGAAGCCGGCGGCAAAAACAAGTCGGGAGAGAAAACAATTTTTTCAGCTACTTAACTCTCGAACTATGAGCACTGAATGATATATAAATGTTACATCCTACATAATAAATATAACTAAGTCAAATAATAATATAAAGCAATATATTTACGATTTACCTATTATCGCAAATATAAGCAATATAAAATTATATGAACAGGTAATATACATTATATACATTGTGACCCATTCAGGGTTGCAATACCCGCCCCAGCACGACAAATGGTCGCACTAGGAGTTGCGTTAATGTCTTTCACATGATTACTCTTATAATAACTCATATCACTTTAATAACACAATTTAATATCTAAATTTAAGAGTCACTCTTGTGCCAAGCAATTCTTAAATTTTACAGTGTCTATTTCCCTATAAGTTACGCCCTCGTACTAGGGCAGTACACAGGTGTCGTATCTCTGCATACTCGTGGTTATGTACATCAGTATAGAGACAGGATAGCGTAGAAAGCCATGACACGTTGAGGTTTGATCATAGTAGTGGAGACTGCATATTAAGACAGCAGTCTTGTGCGATAAACAGGAGACGGCATTCCACTCTTAAATAGTGGTAGTGGAATGCGAGGCAGTTTGGACATCTGCGTATGAGGAAAATTGAGTGCAGTAACTAAGGTTTTGTAGAAAGGGGGGGGCTGCGGTATGACAGTGTTCCGCCACTCAGTAACTAGCATCGCCCACACAACACTCGGCTTCTGTCTCCTACTGTCTCCTCCTCACACCAACATATATCACCACTACTGTGAATATATAAATAGAATAATTAGACATGAGTATACATAGTTAACATGGGCTAGATAGATTACGTTACTTTACTGAATTTGACCGTAGCAAGTAACAAAAGGTATTTAGGCATAAAATTATGTTAATTTAAATGTAACAATGATAATTAAGGACGTGACAAAGTGTCAGCAATTACATTACAATGACCACTGATATACTGTATACTAATAGAGTATGGCTGGATTCTGAGAGCCCACCTCATGATCCTAGCATTTTTACTCTTCATTATGTTTATGTAAGTGAGTGGATTGTGATCTGAAAAAACATTAATTTTAAATGGGGAAGTGCCCAAATACATGTCAAAATTTTCCCAAAGGACACCACAAGAACTAGAGCCTCTTTCTCAATAGTGGCATAATTTTTCTAGGTCGTTGAGCTTAGATGAATAGTAACATATAGGATGGAGAACGTCAGTGGATGTTGACTGTTGGAGCAGCACAGCACCCACTGCATAACCACTCACATCTATGTAAAAAGAAGGGAAGATTGAAAATTTGGACTCCTCAATACAAGAACAGAGGAAAGCAGAAACTTCAACCTTTAAATGAGTCTGAACAATCCTAGTCCAGATGAACTGAACTTTGCTACAAGTAAGCTCAGTGAGAGGTGTAGGTGGAGGTGTGTGTGCTGGCTTGCCTGTCACTCGACACACGTGGCAACGTTGCACATGATCAGCTACTGTTTCCTTCATTTTGGCCAAGTAAAATGTTTTGCCAGTTTACCGAGTGTCTTCCTGACACCCAAATGTTCTCCTATGGGACTATTGTGAGCAAAATCAATGGCTTGTTTCACGAAATGTAACTGGTAACACTTCAACATGCTTGACTGTGGTGGAAACACTATCAGCTGACAACTTACATGTATTCTTCTCCATGAGTACACCGTTACTATAATAGTAACAATTATCGAGACCCTTTTGCTTCACTCTCAGTAGCTGCTATATCTCTCAGTCTTTCCAGTGACTGATCAACAACCTGATCCTTAATTAAATCATCATGATTAGAAATTTAATGTCAGTAGTATCCTGACTGGGTTGATGACGGGGGGGGAGTCAGTGTTAATGATCCTGGGCGCAGAGCATCACTAAACAACATATTCAAGCCCAAATCATTGTCATCCACTAACTCAACAGGAGACAAGGATGGTTGTTGTATCTTTGACTAGCTCTAGTAATTGCGCTGAGAGGAAATGAAATAGGCTTCTCTCTAACAAGCTTTAATGGCATAATTATTATCAGTGGTATTATCAATCTCAAGTGGTTCCTTACATATACCAGCATGAAGGATATCGTTCCCTATCAACAAGTCCACTGACCTGATGGGAAATACACCACTAGATATACCTACTGAAAAATAACCAGTATAATAGCTTGTTTCAATGTAAACTTTGTGTAGAGGTACTTTTATAACAGCCCCTCCATAGGCTTCTAACAATACATCTGTCTTGCAATAGGTATCATCTTTATGGGCAGTACATCTCTCAATAACGTGAGATAACTGCCAGTGTCTCTGAAGTAATTATCTCAGTTAGATGTGATTGTGCAAGTCCTACTTTACCTCTTGATAAGTAAGGACTCATTGCTGAACGAATCTTTTTGTCAGATACACTTTCTGACGCTAGTCATCTATTCTGAGTAATATTATCTAAAACAGTAGGATCAGAGGTATTACTAGGAGTTTGGTGCCTTTGTTGCATGGTAAAAAGATACGACTTGTGTGGGGGCACCAGCCACATGATCGCTTCTCGTATCTCTTTCTAACTTATATGCAATACTTTCTAGCATGTCCTTTTCTGTTACAATAGGTACATTTAACTTTCTTCCTCTCGATATCAGATTTTTGCCTAACCACAGAGACAGATTCTGGATTGTGAGTTTTCCTGGTAAAGGTACGAGAAGTTACAGTAGCAGGTACATCAGGCCGGCACTGAGCAGCTGATTTAGGTTGCCAACTTCTAGGACAACTTTTAGTCACCTTGTTTCTCTGTGTTTTAGTATGCACAAGTTTTTGAGAAATCTCGTAATTGTCTGCTAATGCTGCAGTTTCCAGAATATCCGAGGCAGTATGATCGATCAGATATTCTTCTATGTCAGCAGACATACAGTTGTAAAACTCTTCATAAAGCAACAACTGAACCAGACTGTTATAATTATTGCCCTTAGCTGCTCTGCACCACCTCTCTAATGCAATTTTTTTTCTCACGAGCAAACTCTACAAATTTTGTTTTTGTCGTCGTTGTAACATACGAAAGGCATTTTTGATAATTTTACGGGAAACAAGTTAATGTCCCTAAAAAAATTTTTTGCTTAAACAGCTCATAACTAATGAATTTGGCAAATTTTAAAGAAAGCATTACAATTTTGAGTTTTTCCCCTGTCAAAGCGTGGTGCAAAAAGGGTTACCCAGTGCTTACTTTCCAAATTCATAGCTTTGCCTGGTTCCAAACGCATCAAAATAGGTTCTAAGTCGCCTAAAAAAAACTTGGGAACCCCTTGAGGCAGCTTTCTGAAAACATTAAAATTTTTCCCCGGGGTTTTTCTAACTGGGTTTTAAATCAACTTTGCCCAGATCTGCAGTCGGTTGTCTTCCGGACGAACTTTTTTCCTTTTTCTGGAAATCTTCGTTCAATTTCCCTGGCCTCAATTTGGCAGTCCTGCAATATAATGGGGCTTTTTCCCAAACCCCTTTCAAATTGTTTCCCTAAGTTTAGGCCCTTTGGGTAAGGGGAGGAGGGGGGAAAAATTAACATGCCCTTTTCTGGAGGGGGTCCTTAGGTCGGGGGACCTAGTCCACCCTCCCAAGAAGTCTAGACTGGTCAAAGGGTAATAGATACGGGAAGATACACTTTACTGTATGAGGCGAGTCATACAAAAACACAAACACTCTGTACAAATTGAATTATAAAGGCGGGAGAGTGGAATGGTTTTAAACACTGGGTTTTCAACATTTTCTGTTTTTCCTTTTTCTAGTCATAAAATAGAGCCCTTTACTTTTTAAAATAGAGAGACTATGTTTCTCTGTATCTAAATCAAAATTTCAAAAACTCTGTATGAGCAGGAAACAAAAAATTTTTTAACGCCCCTGACAGTTTCGCGGTGTAATTCCTGTTTTACCAACAAAAACCGAGATTTTTGGCTACTCGCCAACCGTCGAATTTTTAAAGAAACCAACTCAGCCAGAGCCCAGAGTTAAATTAACTTTTTCATTTTGGGCATCCCAACATAAAAAAAAATGTCTACAAAAAAGGGGGGATTGGGGGAAACAAAAAATCCTAAAGAACTTTAGTGTTGGTTGTCTTAGAGCTAAAAAAGCTCATAAAGGGAATTTCCATCCCCTTTGGGAATAAAGAGACTCAGTCAAGTACATACATCCACGTATTATGTTGTACAAGGGCAAACTCAAAATCCCTTTGATTAGGAAAGTATTCAAATGTTTGACCATTTGAGTTACTATGTGTCAAAAAAGGACAATTTTTTAAAAAAGCCCTTTTATCAAAAGCATCCTGGGCAGGCCCCCCATTTGTTTTCCAAAAAAAGCAATTTCCCTTTAAAGCATAAAAATCTCCATTTAATACAAAAAAAAGGGGCTGCCCCTTTTAGGGATCCAACCTTTTTAATGGGTTTTTGTAACAAGTATTTAGTATCCTGGGCCAATTATCCATTAGAAAAATTTTTTTAAAAATCAGTATGCTTTTTGGATTTTCAACTGGTAACACAAACTAAAGAAATTAAAAATTTTAAAAAATTTATTTATAACAAAATTTGTCTAAACCCCAAAAATTTTCAAAGTAAATTATAGTAATCACTAAATATAATATAGGGTACAAAAATTCCCACCCCTTTTTTCGGTAAAAGTAGTATTGTGCTGAAACACATATCACATCTTTTAAAGCTTTTTTAAATACCCTCTGGGACATTGTTTAACATTTTTAAAAACATAAACAAATATATCCCAATAAGTTTGTGTTTTTTGGTTTTAAGAGAGCTCTAAATTTTCGCTATTCTCAAAACCGACTAATTAACCAGTGATGACTAAAAGTCCCACAAAAAAAACTTCTTGATCAAAACCTTTCAAACAAACCTTGCTTGAACAATAAAACGACTTTATAAACCAACACCAATAAAACCCGCAAACGGCGAACCCCAGAATCCCGGAACAAGGGGATAATAAACAACACAAAATTGGGGCCATCGCAATCCTCCAACCCAAAAAAACAAAAACTCCCCTACTAAAGAAACTAATTCAGCATTTGAAAATCCCCGACTGTGCAGTTTCACAGATAAACCAAATACAAATTAGGTCAAAGCTACAATGCAGGGAACCCGAATTTTTTTCCCGAGTTTCTAAAAAGAGAAAACAACCTCAGTAAAAGTTGAAAAATCACCAAAATCTAGACTTCCCCCTGTGAACAGAGTTACACAGAACCAAAACAAAAAACGACAATTTCGATCTTCCCAAAAAGGGGGGCCCCCAAGAGAGAGGGTAGAGGGGCCTCTTTTCAAAAAGCACGTATTGTGAACCCCTGATTTTGGGGCACAATGTATATAATTATATTTCCCCGTTTTTAAAAATTTTATATTGCTTTTAAAAAGTGGTCCCCCGGTTCCCCCGAAGTCATCGTAACCGATAAAACCGGTATCCGAAGCGTTATATCCAAAAAATTTGCCTTTTGGGTTTCCCCTTACAAAACCCAGTACCGAAAAACGATTCGGGACGAGACTGTCCACATGTTGGGCCCGAACCCCGGGGTTTTACCAGTGGTTTTTCAAGCCAGCCAGTGGGGGTGCGCATCTAAAGGGTAAAATTCGGGCATTCCATATTATCCATATTATCACTGTTTCTGGTGCTTGTTTCTGCAAAATAAGTCACCATGGGCTCCAAGAAAGCTTCTAGTGCCAACCCTTTGAGACCAAGGTGCTAATGACTATTGAAATGAAGAAAGAGATAATTGCAAAGTATGAAAGTGGAATGCGTGTGTCGGACCTGGCCAAGTTGTATAGTAAATTCCAATCAACCATCTCTACTATAGTGAGCAGGAAAATGGCAATCAAGGAAGCTGTTCTTGCAAAAATGCAACTGTGATTACAAAACAGCGATCGCAAGTGTTTGAAAATGTTGAGAGACTGTTACTGGTGTGGATAAATTGAAAAACAGATAGCTGGAGATAGCATCTCTCAAGCGATCATTTGTGAAAACGCTAGGCAGTTGCATGAGGATTTAATTAGAAAAATGCCTGCAACTAGTGGTGAATGTGAGTGAATTTAAGGCCAGCATAGGTTGGTTTGAAATGATTTAAGAATCGTAGTGGCAAACATAGTGGATTAGGCATGGTGAGGCTGCCAGTTTAGACCACAAAGCAGCTGAAAAATATGTGCATGAATTCAAGGAGTACATAGAGGTTGAAGGATTGAAACCTGAACAAGTGTTTAATTGTGACAAAGCAGGCCTTTTTTTAGGAAGAAATTGCCAAGCAGGACTTCATTACTCAGGAGGAAAAGGCACTCCCAGGATATAAGCCTATGAAAGACAGGCTTACTCTGTTGATGTGTGCCAATGCTAGTGGTGATTTGCAAAGTGAAGCCTTTATTGGTGTATCACTCAGAAACTCCCAGAGCGTTCAGGCAAAAGAATATCCTCAAGGCTAATTTTGTGTGTGTCTGTGGAGGGCAAAACTAAGGCATGGATCACTAGGGACTTTTTTCTATGACTGGTTACACCATGCATTTACCCCCACTGTGAAAAATTAGCTAATTGAAAAGAAATTAGACCTTAAGTGCCTCCTGGTGTTAGACAATGCCCCTGGTCATCCTACAGACTGGGCAAAGCAACTTTGTGGGGACATAGCTCATTAAGGTCAAGTTTTTCCTCCTAATACCACTCCTCTCCTGCAGCCCATGGACCAGCAGGTCATTGCAAATTTCAAAAAGCTCTACACAAAAGCTATGTTTGAAAAGTGCTTTGAAGTGACCACAGATTCTCTATTGACTCTAAAGGAGTTTTGGAAGGCTCACTTTTATATCCTCAATTGTGTAAACCTTATAGGTAAGGCTTGGGAGGGAGTGACTAAGAGGACCTTGAACTCTGCTTGGAAGAAACTGTGGCCAGAATGTGTAGACAAAAGGGATTTTTGAAGGGTTTGAGCTAACCCTGGGAATCCTATGCCAGTTGAGGAATCCATTGTGGCATTGGGAAAGTCCTTGGGGTTGGAGGTTAGTGGGGAGGATATGGAAGAGTTGGTGGAGGAGGACAATGAAGAACTAACCACTGATGAGCTGCTAGATCATCTTCAATAGCAAGAGGCCAGACCTGAAGAAACTGCTTCGGAGGAGGGGATAGAGAAATTGATGAAGTTGCCTACTTCAAAGATTAAGGAAATGTGTGCAAAGTGGCTTGAAGTGCAAAGCCTTTTTTGGTGAAAATCACCCTGACACAGCTACTGCAAGCCATGTTGGCAATCTGTACACTGACAATGTTGTGAACCACTTTGGGGAAGTCATAAAGGAACGAGAGGTACAGGTCTCTATGGACAGATATGTTGTGCGACAGAAGTCCAGTGACTCTGAAGCTGTTCCTAGTGGCATTAAAAGAAGAAGGGAAGTAACCCCAGAAAAGGACTTGCTACCTCAAGTCCTAATGGAGGGGGATTCCCTTTCTAAACATTAAAAACTTCGACACTCTCCCCTCCTCCCATCCCATCAATCATCACCAGATCTTCATTAAAGGTAAGTGTCAATTATTCTATTGCATTTATTCTATTGCATTAAACTAAATATTTCATGTGGTAAAAGTTTTTTTTTCATACTTTTGGGTGTCTTGCACAGATTAATTTGATTTCCATTATTTCTTATGGGGAAAATTGATTTGCTTTCCGATAATTTTGCTTTACGATGAGCTCTCAGGAACGGATTAATAACATGAACCAGGGGTCCACTGTTTTTGCGATAATAGCTAAATGATAAATATATTGCTTTATATTATTATTTGACTTAGTTGTGTTATTAGGTAGGATGTAACATTTATATATATTATTCAGTGCTCATAGTTCAAGTCTTGATTGTCTAACTACTGTAATTATCGATCGTTGCTCGTTTCCCTGCCGGCTTCTCAGTGTTGCTGGGCAGAAGCAGCACGGAGTCATGTGATCAAAAGGGGGGTGTTCACACCTCGCCTGGAGTAGTCTGCCTGGACTGCGCTGTCTCTGGTCTGTTGGACGTTCTCTAAACAAGACGGGCCTAGCTCTCCCTTGCTGGCTGTTGTTGGAAGATCGTCTCTGTCGCTTTCCTGTTGTTGGTTCTGTGGAACTCTGTTCACAGAACACAGCCTAGACTTAGTGATTTTCGACGTTGTACTGAGGTTGTGTGTCGCATAGACACTGAGAAACTCAGGTCCTGAGCTGTAGCTTCTGACCTAATTTGTACTGGTATCTGTGTACTGTCACAGTTGGGGATTTTCTTATGCTGAACTTAGATTCAGTAGTATGGGAGTTTTGTGACTTTTGTGGAGGATCTGCAGATGGTCCCTACTTAGTGTTGTTATATTATCTCCTTGTTTCTGATTGTATTGCTATTGCTTGCTATATTGTTGTTCGGCTTATCAGTCGTTTTATTGTTCAAGCAAGCTGTTCTGATTGCCAGGTTGGTCAAGAAGTTAGTTGAAGCAAGTTAGTTCAAGCAAGCACAATACTACTGTACACGAAAGAAGTGATTATTTTGATTATGTTCATTACATTAATTTAATTTGATTATATACGCCTAGACAATTTTATTAAATTTTAATTTCTTTAGTTAGTAACCTACCAGTTGCAATCCTGAAGCACTAATAATTATTATTGAATCTTACTGAATTCTAATGGATAATTGAACCAGGATACTGACTACTTGTTGCAAAAAACCAGTAATAGGCTGGATGCTAGAAGGGCAGTCCTTTCTAGTATTCACTGGAGATCTCTATGCTTATTAGAAATCGCGTTTTTTGTAAACACACGTCCAACTGACAAGAGTGAGCAGGCCAGACCGACTACTCCAGATGAGGTGGGATCACCCCTCCTGATCACGTGACTCTCTGTGGACTGCTGCTGCCCAGCAACACAGAGAAGCCAGCAGCATAACGAGCGGAGAGAAAACACAGTAGTTAGACAATTTTGTCAGCTACTTATCTCTCGAACTATGAGCACTGAATGATATATAAATGTTACATCCTACCTAATAACATAACTAAGTCAAATAATAATGTAAAGCAATATATTTACGATTTAGCTATTATCGCAAATATAAGCAATATAAAATTATAAGAACAGGTAATATACATTATATACATTGTGACCCATTCAGCGGTTACAATACCCCCCAGCACGACAAACGGTCGCACTAGGAGTTGCGTCAATGTCTTCCACATTATTACTCTTATAACTCATGTCACTTTAATAATACAATTTAATATAAAACTAAGAGTCACTCTTAAGAGTCACGCACATCCACTTTCGTATTTATTTACTGTCTCTTATTCATTTCAATAGTAATTTTTCACCCTTTTTACCACAGTGGTTGGCACTAGAAGCTGCCTGCCTGGCTGGCTGCTGGCTGGCCGGCCGGCCGGCTGATGCATACATAGTGTAAATTACCTAGGATAACCCAAAAAATCCAGACTGGCAAATAATAAGTATCAGACTCAGATGTGACTGCTGCACTGAGTGTAAAACGTGTTGGTTCACTAGTGGCTCTCTCTGAGACAGAGGAACAGAAGCAGGCGACAGATAGACAGAGAAAGAGAGAAGCAGACAGATAGACAGACATGTTTAGGCCTTTGAACTGTTTTTGGTCGTAATATACGTCTTACGAGCCAGTGTTTCTGACGTATATATACTCAATAATTCTAGCGGACAATTTTCTTATTATTATTCTTTTTAGTAATCTTTACAGGAAAAGGGGTTACTAGCCCATTGTTCCCGGCATTTTAGTTGACTTTTACAACACGCATGGCTTACGGAGGAAAGATTCTTATTCCACTTCTCCATGGATATAAAAGGAAAATAATAAGACCAAGAACTATTAAGATAAAATCAAAGAAAACTCAGATGAGTGTGTATAAATAAACATGTACATGTATGTGTAGTGTGACCTAAGTGTAAGTAGAAGTAGCAAGACATGCCTGTAATCTTGCATATTTATGAGACAGACAAAAGACACCAGCAATCCTACCATCATGTAAAACAATTACAGGCTTTCGTTTTACACTCACTTGGCAGGACGGTAGTACCTCCCTGGGTGGTTGCTGTCTACCAACCTACTACCTACTTCCAGCAAGCGTGCATGAGCGTGTTAGATAGGAGTGAATGGAGACGAATGGTACTTGGGACCTGACGATCTGTTGGAGTGTGAGCAGGGTAATATTTAGTGAAGGGATTCAGGGAAACCGTTATGTTCATATAGTCGGACTTGAGTCCTGGAAAATGGGAAGTACAATGCCTGCACTTTAAAGGAGGGGTTTGGGATATTGGCAGTTTGGAGGGATATGTTGTGTATCTTTATACGTATATGCTTCTAAGCTGTTGTATTCTGAGCACCTCTGCAAAAGCGTGATAATGTGTGAGTGTGGTGAAAGTGTTGAATGATGATGAAAGTATTTTCTTTTGGGATTTTCTTTCTTTTTTGGGTCACCCTGCCTCGGTGGAGACGGCCGACTTGTTGAAAAAAAAAATTCTAGAGGCTTCAAATCAAGCAGAAGAAAGCTGGTAGGCCTACATGTGAAAGAATGGGTCTGTGTGGTCAGTGTCACCACATAAAAAAAATCCTGGCAGCACACAGTGCGTAACGAGAAAAAAAAACACTCTGATCGTTTTTTTGGATTAAAACGCCAACTTTGAGGTGTATTTTCGTATAGTATTTATCGATGTATTTGCGTTTTCATGGTCTTAGGTGATAAAATGGAAAACATATTTTAGAAATAGCGATGATTTTCATTACTTGGACGATGAAAATGACCATGAAACTGAGCTCAAAGTAGCGAAATGTTCGATTTTACCAATGTTCAGGAGTAAACAAATCACACCACACGTCCAATACACTCAACTGGGGAGTCTAATATTCTTTCACTAGTGCACTGATATTATTTATACCATTTTTTACAATAATGCAGTAGTCTGCATAACAGTAAATTTTGTATTTTTTTGTAAATAAAAAAATCAAAATAGAAAGCAATAATAATATAAGAGGGGCCTAGAGATGTGACTAATGAACAGAGGATATGTTATTTTAGTGCCAAGATGTCTACCTTGTTTATTCTGGACCCTATTTTGAAATTGGCATCTTTTTAATTTGCGTGAAATTGGCCAAATTGCCAATTTCTGACCACAATATTGGGTAGTCCAAATTGGTAAATGGGCGGTTTCTTGTACTCAGCTGATAGACAAAATGGGGTTCTAGAGAAATAGGTATGAGTTTGGTCAACTGGAAAAACGGAATTGACTGACAATAGGCTCAAAGTCGGCGAAATCGCCGATACGCATATATTGCTGAGACAGCTAACTTTGCGGGAGCGTAATTCCATGAGTTTTCGACCAAATTTCGAACTTTTGGTGTCATTACCATCGGGAAAAGATTCTCTATCATTTCATAAGATTTTTTTTTTTTTTTTTTTTTTTTTTTTTTTTTTTTTTTTTTTTTTTCAAAAATTTAGCGACATAGAATGACAGTTCAGAAAGGGGTAAGTGTAAAGGGAAGGCAGTGTACCCTCATCAAATGTCAACATTCTCATTAGTGGAGAGAGAAGACAATGATGCACTCTCTTACACCATGCTTCAATTGTTATTATTGTTTATTTGTGTATCCTAAGTAATTTACACTATGTATAATTGTATTTATGTGTACCTGTGAGACAGATAGAGACAGAGCCAACCAGCAGGCCAACTGGCCAGCCAGCCATTTGTTTACACAAACCCACACCCCTTCCCCACCAAAACATTGCTGGACCTATAAATACTATGTATATATTTCTTGGCAATAATATGTGTACCATACAACGAGTGTATATACAGTAGGGGCCCCACTTATGCGCAGGTTAGATTCCAGGCTGCTGCCGTAAAGCGGAAATCGCCATAAAGTGGAACACCTCTTTTTTTCCACTTATAAATGCATACAAATACTAGATAACAAGTTTACATTAACATATATTAAGTTAGTAAGTTTATTCAGATACAGTGGACCCCCGGTTAACGATTTTAATCCGTGCAAGAGGGGTAATGTTATGCGAAATAATCGTTATGTGAATGAATTTTCCCCATAAGAAATAATGGAAATAAAATTAAATTCGTGCAAGACACCCAAAAGTATGAAAAAAAAAAATTTTAACCACATGAAATATACATTTTCCCACACACAAAGAGAAGGATACATGCACAATAGTAAGTAGTACATGCACAGTATATATTGTGCATGTACTAGTCTACTAAATGAAGAATAAATGACACTTACCTTTATTGAAGATGCAGCAATGACTGATGAGACACTGTGTCCTGGGAGTGCCTTTTCCCTCCTGAGTACTGTAGGTCCTGTTTGGCATTTTCTTCCAGAACAGGCCTTATCACACTGTGTATGCCACTACGATTCTTAAATCTCTCAAACCAACCTTTGCTGGCTTTAAATTCACCAATATGAGCACTAGTTCCAGCATTTTTCCCTGTTCACCTGGGTGTTAGTCGACTTGTGTGGGTTGCATCCTGGGAGACAAGATTAAGGACCCCATGGAAATAAGTTAGACAGTCTTCGATGACACTGACTTTTTTGGTTATCCTGGGTGGCAAATCCTCTGGGGTTAATTGTTTCTTGGTATTCTCAATAAGCCACACCAACAACGGTGCTACAGCAGCAGCAGCAGCTGACAGTGCAGCAGCAGCAAGCAGCTGTACCACCAATAGTAGCGATGGTTGATTGGGGTTTATTATACAACCTGGCCAGCTCGGAGACATGCACTCCACTTTCATACTTATCAATGATCTTTTTCTTCATCTCTATTGTAATTCTCACCCTTACTGCTGTAGGGTTGGCACTAGAAGCTTTCTTGGGGCCCATGGTCACTTATTTTCCAGAAAAAGCACCGAAACACTGTAATAATACGAAATATTCCGATTGTATGCTTGGATGTTACCGCGGAGGCTGGCTGGTAAACAATGCCACCGGCGAACATGTGAGCGTGGCTCAGGCCCGTCTCGGACGAAAATCGGTAAGCAGGGTTTTTTAAGCGGTATGTGAGCAAAATTTTTGCGATTAAAGTAAGCGGTATGCGAAATAATCGCTATGTGATGCCATCGTTATGCGGGGGTCCACTGTATACACAAATGCAGTTACCAGTTATCATACATAGCAGCATATGTGTAAAGTACCTAGGATAACCCAAAAAAGTCAGACAGTGTAACGTATTTCCATTGGTGTTAGCAGTAGAAACTAGCCATTAAAAAACAATAAAAAAGTAAAATACACATAGAGTACACTCATTACTTACCTTAAAATATATGTAGTCTTAATCTAGGGTGAGACAAATAGTATTTATTGTAAGAAATCAAGTGTGGTATGTATGGTAGCCAGCCGGGCTACCATACCAGGCCACCCCATCCACACATAATATTCTATAACATTTAAGCATCCCAGAGTGTTAAATGCTCATACATTTCACTCATTACTTACCTTAAAATATTTGTAGTCTTAATGTAGGGTCAGAGGTGAGTAAACGAGATAAAACAAATAAATAAGAGAGAGAGAGAGAGAATGAGAGAGAGAGAGAAATGAGAGAGAGAGAGAATGAGAGAGAGAGAGAATGAGAGAGAGAGAATGAGAGAATGAGAATATGGGAGAGGACACTCATGGAATTATGTAAACAAACGAGGTGAACGTGAGTTATGTAAACAAAGTGTACACGTCTGGTTTGTGAACAAGTTACATTGTGTACAAGTTGTCTCTACATTGATACGGTAGAATAAATAAAGAGGAACACTCCCATTCTCATCTAACACCATTTTTTAGAAGAATAACACTCTGAGCAAAGGCATACAAAAGGAATAATTTTCTGCAGTTACCCCCAATAACACGTTTTCTCTTATGTTGGACTAGAGAAAATGTTCTTCTTGCCGCACTAATATAAGTTGTCTGGCTCCCACATCTCGTATTTATGTTTATTCATTCTATTGTGGAGTGTATTTATCATCTTTATATGTTATGTATCATGTTTATTTATAATTTTGAAAAAATATCATACATAGTTTAATGAAAATGTGTATATTAACATAATATACGACATTTAATGAGACTCATTGATTCTTTCTTTCTTTCTTCAACACACTGGCCGTATCCCACCAAGGCAGGGTGGCCCAAAAAGAAAAAAAACGAATGTTTCTCTTTTAAATTTAGTAATTTATACGGGAGAAGGGGTTACTAGCCCCTTGCTCCCGGCATTTTAGACCGCCTCGTACAACACGCATGGCTTACGGAGGAAGAATTCTGTTCCACTACCCCATGGAGATAAGAGGAAATAAACAAGAACAAGAACTAGAAAGAAAATAGAAGAATACCGAGGGGTGTGTATATATATGCTTGTACATGTATGTGTAGTGTGACCTAAGTGCAAGTAGAAGTAGCAAGACGTACCTGAAATCTTGCATGTTTATGAGACAGACAAAAGACACCAGCAATCCTACCATCATGTAAAACAATTTCAGGTTTTCGTTGTACACTCACTTGGCAGGATGGTAGTACCTCCCTGGGCGCTTGCTGTTTACCAACCTACTACCTAGGACTCGATGATTGTTATTGAGTATTATTATCATTACTAATATGGCATCTCGAGACATAAGACACTCTTACTGATTTTAATATGTACCTGCATATTTTGAAATTTTGAAGTTTCCAGACACAGTGGAGAAACGTGGCGCTTACGGAGCTCATGGAGATTGTAAACAAACAGGGTGGTGTGTGGTGACTGTATTAGAAAGTCAGGTGGGGGGAGCCGTATATTGAGGTTAGGTCATAATTTGAAATGACCGTATTAGCGGAATGCTGTAAAGTGAAATGCCATAAAGTGGGACCTTACTGTATCCAAAACTTGGCTTATATTGGTCTCACATGCCATAAAAGTTACTTGAAAAAATAAAATGTTAAAAAATAAAAGAAAAAATTGGAAAAAAATAAACTATTTCCGCATGATCGGCAGTTGGCAATGTTGCCGTAAGCGGCTCATTTCTGTCAACTTCATGCCTCCATATCTTGGTAAGTGTTGATCAAAAAAAAAAAAAAAAATCCCTTAAAACTAAAAAAAATATGCTCTTATTTATAAAAAAAAAAAAATTTTTTTTTTTTAAAAAAAATTTTCGACCCTGAGAAAAGTTTGGGGGGGGGGCCTGCGACAAAAAAGGGTTAAATCTGACGTTGTTAATTTAAAGTTACTTTGGGGGGTATTACTTGGGAAAATCTGAAGGAGTTTGTAGGTTGTGTATATCGTAGTAAATTATAATTTTATTTTGGAATATAAATTGAATGTTGGTAAAATGCAGTTTACAAATGAGAATGAAAAAGGGGGTGAAAGGCCCATACTTTTGTGGGGGATTTATGCTTTTGATGAATGTTTCGAAAACCGACAATTTTGATAAAATTAGACAATGGCAACACTTGGGTATTTTTAAATGAGAAATTTTTTTGCCACACAGGGGCTTCATCACCCTTTAAAAAGCAAAAAGTGTAAGGAGGGGCAGAGTTTGAGGTTCGCCCCTACCCTGGAGTTGACCCCAGGCTGGGGGTTTGATTACCTAAACTCTGCCTCTCCTTACCCCTTTTGCTTTTTTTTTGGACGATGAAGCTATATGTGGAGAAACTTTTTCTTTTAAAGATCCCCAAATGTTGCCATGTGTCAAATTTTATCAGGTATTTATACACTTTGAGTATATTAATTATGTATGAACTTTGGGTTTTTAACCCCTTTCAGGGTCAAGGCCCAAAATCTGAAGGGGTGCTCCAGTGCCCGAAAATTTTTAAAAAAAAAAAAATTATTTTTTCTTACAAAACAAAGATGTATTTTTGTGAAGGTAATTTAGACAAAAAAAAATTTGATCAGTACTTCCCAAGATACGTGCCAAGAAGTTTACCCAGAATGATGGTGGTGGCAACCGATGATTTCCACATTCGGCTTTTCTTTATTTAAGTTTTTTGTAGTTTTTTTTTTTTTTTTAATTTTTTTCTTTTCCTACTAACTTTGGGGTCTGAGAGCCCAAATACTTATAAATGTATATATTTAAATTAAAGTATTGAACACAATAAGCCCCTTTAAAGTTTTTATCTTTATTGTTGACCACTTTTGTTTTTACAACAAAATAAAATTTGATAATACTAATGTTCTACAGTATTTACTTTTTTACAATCACTGGACATGGTTTTAAAAAACTGCGGGAGTTTGTGGAACTCCTTGAAACAAGGCACCAACACAGAGGCACCTTACACCCTCACACATAAAGGTGTCTTTGCGTTTTTGTTCCCCTCATTTTTTTTGTGCACAGACGATGCCTCTTCTGAGCAAATTTCTTCTTATTTTAAAGGAAGCTGTATTATGAAATGATCCCCTTCCCTCTTCAAATGCGGGGGTAATTTGAGGAATTCGAGTACCTTTTTTATGCAGGTGTTGTTACGGGTACGTGGTCCCCGTTTTTCGAGCTTGGGCAATCGTAAATTTCGCAAATAGGGGTATTTTGATAAACAGGGACGCTTTTCTTTTTTGATGGGAGCGTATTCGTCCGGGAGAGACCCGGCGTGAGCTGTGGCGGAGCCAGTCTGGCATTGTTTACCGTGAGCAAAGGCCCCCTCACATGCCCACGAATATTTCATAATTTTCCATTTTTTTTAAAGGCTTGCAAGTACTAAAAAAGCTACCATGCTCCGAGAAAGCCCTAGTGCCAAGCCTGGAAAAAAAAGGTGAGAAATCGATTGAATTTAAGAAAACCATCATTGAAAATATGAAAGTGGTACAAGTGTGGCCGAATGCCCAGATGAAAAAAACCCTCAAACCTTAGTTCCTAGTGGAAAAGAAAAAGGAAAAAAGGCCCATTTTTAAAAAGGGAGAATATGTGAAAAATAAACAAACAAAGAGGGAAAGTTATTTTTTGTTTGGAAAATGAGAAAAAATTAAAAGGGGTTTACTCTTTTGGTTAATTTTTGGGTAAAAAAGGCTAGGCAATGTGAGTTTGGTAAAGAAATTCCTGCAAAATGGGTGTAGTGAATTTAAGGAGCAAATGGTTTGAATTTAAAAAAAACCTCTCTCAAGTGTGGTAAGGAAGGTGGAGGCTGCCATTCAGACCAAAAAGGGGGGCTAAAAAAATATGGCATAAATTTCCCCAGGAGTAATAGGGGCTGGGGGACTGAAACCTGAAAAAAGTGTTCAATTGTGAAAAAACGGGCCTCTTTTGGAAAAAAAATGAAAAGAGGACCTCATTAAAAAGAGGAAAAGGCAAGCCAGGACAAAGCCTAAAAAAAGGACGGCAAACGCTAATGTTCTTTGGGCTTTTTCAGTGGGGATTTCAAGGTGAACCTTACTAGGGTACCTTCAAAAAATCCCAGAGTGTTCAGGAAAAAAATGTTATAAAAGAGTAAATTGTGTGTTTTTTTGGGAAATTTTAATAGTAAGGCAGGGGCCCAGGGAAAATTTTCGTCGGTGGTTCATAAAGTGTTGGCCTGGTGAATGAGTACCCTGGAAAAAAATTGGATCTAAAGTGCCTGTAGTAATGGACAATGCCCCTGCTATTCTCCAAAATTGGTGACCTTTTTTTTTGGGGGTTTTGGGGGTTCATACAAAAAAGTTCTTGCCCCAAATACCCACTCCTCCCCTCCACCCCATGGACCAGAGGTCATTGCAAACTTTAAAAAAACTTACACACAACAATGTTTCACAGGTCTTTACTGTGACCACAGACACTCCTTTACCCAAGGGAAATTTTTGGAGAGAAAACTTCAGCATCCCCTTGCTAACCCCTTTTAGGTATGGCTTGGGAGGGAGTGACTACAGGGCTTTGAAATCTGCCCGGAGAAAATTGTGGCCCGATTGTGTCCCCAAAAAGGGTTTTGAAGGGTTTTGGGGCTGACCCCATGAGCTATGTCTGTAGTAAAAACAATTGTGGCACTGGGGAGTTCCATGGGGGTTTGGGTGTGAGTTTGGAGGATGGAAGAATTGGTGGGAAGACCCAAGAAGAGTCACCACTGAGGGCTGCAAAAGTTCAGAGGAAGGCAACACATGCAGCTCAGAATCTTTCTGCAGAGGGGGGAAGAGAGATGGAAAAAGTTTCCCTTTTTCGAAATTAAAAAGATTTTTGCTCTGTGGGGGGAAGTGGAAAGATTTTTGGAGAAACTACCCTAAAAAGGTTGTTGCAAGCCATATTTGGGAACAGACAGTCAAATCTTGGGCCATTTTAGGAAAGTGTTAAAAAACGCCCCCAAAAAGAGCTCCTCCACGTTATTTGGAGACAGGACCCATTTACTTCAAGGGGGTCTAGTGACATTAAGGAAAAAGAAGACAACACCCAGAAAAACAATTTTACCTGAGGTGTTTATGGAAGGGGATTCCCCTTCCAAAATTAAACAAACCATCCTCCTCCGTCCCCATACACTTAAAAAAATCTCCAATAAAGGTAGTGTTATGCTGTTAATGTTTCATTATCCATTTTCCCTTGTATTGTTTTTGTACTACTGTTATTTCATGTAAAAAATTTTTTTTGTTTTAAAACTTTTGTGGCAGGAAAGGATTAATTGTATTTAATTTTTCTTTGGGAAAATTGATTCGTAAATCGTAAAATTCGTTTATTGAACGGCTCCCCGGAAAGGATTAATTTTCGAAAAACGAGGGACCCCCCCTGTACTTCATTATGAGTTGTCTGACAAAGACAAAAAAAAAATTACCAACACGGTGGGGCTGTTGCCAGTCTTTTATTTTTTTACAATTAAGCATTTAGCATTGAAATGTCCATGAGAGGAAGAAAAGTTTCTTTTACCATTTAACCTTACGAACAAAATCAAAAAAAGCCAATCTGATGTCACATTTGTAACCAAGCGGTTTTGTGTATAATAAAACAACCCCTGGTTTTTAATATGTTTTATTAGCCCCTCGATCGCTTTGCCACGTCTTGCATTTTGTTAGGTGAATATTTTTCAAAAATGTGACATCTGTTTGTCTGCCACCGAATGCCTGTGCATTTGGGATAAACCCTGCATGTCATACCACAGCACCTGCGTTTAACTGGGCATATGTTTACGATTAGAATGACTTGCCACACACATTGTTTTGTTCACCGCAAGAAATCATGAGTAAAGGGCTTGTGTACCAGTTATCGTATACAGTGGACCCTCAAAAACGTATTAATCCGTTTTTGAGAGCTAAACGTTAATCAAAATAAGTTGCAAAATTAAAATTTTCCCCCTAAAAAATAATGGAAATCAAATTAATCCATGCAAGACACCCCCAAAATATTGAAAAAAAAAAAATTTTTTCCAATAAATAATTTTAATACCACAAATGAAAAAAGACATGCCTTACATGACACTTTCCCTTTTTTTTTAAAATTGGTGATGATTTATGGGATGGGGAGGAGGGGGGGACCCTGATCTTTTAGTGTTTAGAAAGGGGGTCCCCTTCCTTAGCATTGAGGCAGAAGTCTTTTTTTGGGGGTTTTTCCCTTGTTTTTTTAATGCCACAGGGCCGTTAAGGGCACTGGACTTCTGTCGCACAAAATTGTCCCAAAAGGGGTGTACCTCTCGTTCCTTTATCCTAAAGTTTTCACAACATTGCCCGGTAAAAGTCACCCATGGCTTTCAATACTGTGTGAGGGGGATTTTCATCAAAAAAAGGGTTTTCACTTTAAACCACATTCACACATTTTCCAATCTTTGAATAGGCAACTTCTTCAATTTCTTCTCCCCCCCTCAAACTTTTTTCCCCAGGGGGTGGCCTCTTTACTTTGAAAATGTCAAACGTCATATGGTAGTTCTTCATTGTCCTCCTCCCCCCAACTTTCCAATCCCCCCCACCAAACCCCCCAAAAGAGACTGTTCAGGCATTTTTTCCTGTTACCTGGGGGTTAGTCAACTGTTTTGGTATCCTGGGGGACAAAATTTAAGGACCCCCAAAGGAAATAAGTTGACATCCCGATATGCAGGTTTTTTTTTGGGGTTTTCCTGGGGGGGAACCCTCCGGGTTAACGTTTTTTGGGAATTGTTTCACGTTAAGCCACACCAACAACACTTTTTCCACATTTCGGTTAAACAGTGATTGTGGGCAGCAAGAACAACGCTGACTGTGGTGCAGCGCAGCTGCACCTTTGGAAGAACAGCTTCCTTTATTGGTTTTCTTACCCCCCAAAGTAGGTTTTTTGATTGGGGTTTATTATACCCTGACCCCTCAGAGACCGCACTCCACTTTCATACTTAGCAATGATCTCTTTCTTTCTTCTTCATCTCCATAGTAATTCTCACCCTTTTTGCTGTAGGGTTGGCCAACTAAGAAGCTTTCTGGGGCCATGGTGACTTATTTTGCAGGTGCAATCACTACAAAGGCTGTGTTAATAGAAAATGTTTCCAGTTGTTGTATGTTTGGAAGCGACCGCGGTGGCTGCTGGTTTGTAAACACTGACACCCCAAGGGGACAAGTGAGGCGCGCTTCAGGCAAAAATGGACGCGTATTGGTACAGAATGAATAGCGCTGGTCGGGTATTTTTAAAAAGCGCTAGTTGAGGCAAATTTTTTGCGTTTTAAATGTATCGCTAGTCAGATCTATCGTTCATCGATGCCACACTGGGTTAAGGGTCCCACTGATAACTTTGCCCCCTTCCAAGATAAGGTCCATCAGCTTCTCCACTACAATCACCGCGAAACTTATATAACATCTTGGTATCTTTTCAATTTTATACATCCATTGTATACAACTATATTCCAAGAAGGCGCGTTTGGGGGGGGGCTCTGGGCAATGTCACAGTCACAGAAGTACAAACAGTTTTATACCAAAGCGTTTCCTCTACTGGTATAATACTGCTTCAATGCCAGCCTACCTTTGAACAAAGAATCAAAGACTCGTCAATTAAAAGATTCTTGA
Organism: Cherax quadricarinatus; assembly: GCF_026875155.1. Lineage (NCBI taxonomy): Eukaryota > Metazoa > Arthropoda > Malacostraca > Decapoda > Parastacidae > Cherax > Cherax quadricarinatus. The sequence goes on along the minus strand of NC_069451.1, from coordinate 37,453,161 downwards.
ATGGATAATAGTACATGTTTATCTTTTGTTTGAAGATACATAAAAACATTTCTAATCTTTGTATAAAACCTGTCACGTCTGTCACCTGGTTTTGTCAAGAAGTGCAACAACGTAACAGTAAGATAAACCTGTTTCACTGGGATGAATTCAACCTGAAGACCGGGGTAGAAAAATTAGCCGATCTGTGGAACCAGTATGCTTTTATATTATGCTTATAGACAGGGGCATAAGCATTTTGATGCCAAAAAAGCAAATACATTTCTACAACAGTTCGACTCTTTCCACCGTGAGTCTTGACTGTTATGATATGATCTATTTGCCATGGTGTAACTCAAAATACTTTGTTACTTTCCCTGACAATAGTTTCCATCAAGGCTGGTCAAAGAATATTTCAAAAAAAAATACAGTTTCATTTGGCCGTGGTTCCAAGGGACAAGTAGGTAGAATTCCCACTTTGAAGACTCTAAGTGGTGGGCTTAGAACAAAATTGGATTTTTTGCTGCTAATCCCTGCAAGAGTTTGCTGGTGGATATCTGGATGTCAGAGACTGTTTGTGCGGTAGTATGTAGTTTGTGGTGGCTGTGGCTGATGCTCCGCTTAATCCTTGGACTGAGGAGTCAGCAGCGTGGGTTCCAGCCTGGGCTGGTGAGTCACACATGGGCCGTGGCACTTACCATCACCACTTACCACCATCTACTGAGCCCTGTAGTCTATCCATGCCAAGTGTAGCCACATCATCCTCACTTCCACTTGTCTATTCGTGGTGTAGGGCCACGGGATTGGGAACTCTGTCCCTGGGCAACAGCATAGGGTACACTACACTACCCGAATCCACATGCGGCAGCGGTAAATACGATGCTTCACTGGTATTATGATTGCTCACTATCACTACGCGAATGATCGTCAAGAGGCAATAAAATCACAATCATGTCCACTATCATCATCATTACTGAAGTCAAGCCTGGCCACGTGAAAATAATAGATTTCTCTTGCATTGAGGTTACAACTGATCATGACTGACGAGTGCCCCCACACCAGAGGTAGAAGGTTGAGGATGCTGTCAGGGTTTTCTGCACTATTAATTGATATCCAGTGTGTCAGTCCTTTAGGTCACTAACTGATCAAAGCCAAAGAGTAATCTTCACTTCACTTCCATCAGTGTCAGAACTATCAGATACGAAGAGGAGAATCCCAATTTTCTTGAGGTGAGACTCTAAACCTTGCCAAAACGAGGCAATGGTGAAAGCAAAGGCAACTGAGCCGCGTTTCCCACAATGCTGTGCGGGCGCCTAGAATTTATGTTTACGGTGCACACCCACCACACAGAGCCGTTCTCTCACATAAGCCTAGTGCGTTTTTTGCGCTAAATTTTGACGCAGCTTAGAATTTTGGCGTAGATCTACGGTTTGACCCTGACGTGAAGCCATAGATCTATGGGACGGACCCTGAAAGGGTTAAATTTTGAAGTGTTACATTTAGGTAATTGGGAAGATCTAATTTAAGTACCAGCAGGGCCCCGTTTTAGCGGCGTTTCGCTTTAACGGCGTTTCCGCTAATACGGACATTTCAAATTATGACCGAAAACTCGCTATACGGCTCCCCCAATCTGTCTTTCTAATACGGTCACAGCGGCCCCACCGAGTTTTGTTTACAGTTCTCCCTGAGCACATCTTATATGTCTGGAAACTTCCAAAATTTCAAATTTTTAAAGTTATTGTATAATTATATGTAATTGTACTTGATAATTAAACTTGTTTTACACCTGTACCTAAATAAAACTTCACACTTGCTGGCCAGTGTAAGTACAATAAAACACACTAAGAAGTTCTCTCCTACTCGTTGATGCAATAATATAATAATTATAATCAATACTAATAATAATAATAATAATAATAATAATCTCTTGGCGCATTAATGTCGCATATTACGTTAATATAGACATTTCTCTGTCTCTTTCCTTTCCCTTTGTATAATCTATCCTCATGATATTTTTTTCAAAATTATATAAGAAACACATTATGTCGCGCGCGCCGCACAACAGATACATGCACCCACAGAATAAACATTTTATTACAAATATATATGAGATGTTTACACCAAAAACGGTTTTTAGAAGTGTCGGAAGAATTATACGTTTTCTCTAGCCCGACACCTGTTACTAGGGATAAACTGAGAAAAAGATTCCTTCGTATGCCTTCACTTTATAGCTTAAATTCTGTACTAACTTATACCAAGTGTAAAGTATTTTGTTTTCGTGATTTAATTATTATAGATAAAAATAAAAATATTTATAGAAGGTAAAAGTTTCACAAACTCTTACAAATGTACAGAATGAATTAAAACTGGACACGTATTAATACCGTCTATTTCTCCTGACCGAGTGATCGTCCACAACCTGTTCAGTTTGTTTGTTACGCTGTCTGAGCTCGGTGTATCTTTAAAAATGTTGTATATTACGTTAATATACACATTTTCATTAATCCATCCGTGATATTTTTTTTTCAAAATTATATAATAAACACGATACATAACATAAATACATAACAACATATGTGTAGAGAACCTAGGATAACCCAAAAAAGTCAGAGTGACTTACTTCCATTGCCTTCACTCAAGTTCATTTCTTCCAAAATGATGTTACATAAAAATGGGAGTGTTCTTCTTTATTTATTCTACTGTATCAATGTAGAGACAACCTGTAAAACAATGTAACTTGTACACAAACCAGACGTGTACACTTTGTTTACAAAACTTACCTTCGCCTGGTTTGTTTACATAACCCCTCCCGCCTGTCCTCTCTCATGCACTCATTCTTTCTCTCTGGTATGGTAGCCTGGCTGACTACCATACATACCACACTTAAATTTTTTACAATAAATACTACTCACCCTCCCCTATATATTTAAGGTGAGTAATGAGTGAACTGTATTTTACATTTTATTGCTCTGGGATGCTTAACCCTTTGACTTTTTTTCAGGGCCCTCTCTGAAACTGTCATTCTATGTCGCCAAATATTCGAAAAAAAAAAAATTATTTTTTTTTATGAAAATGTTAGGAATATTTTTACTAGTTTTTTTAAGCCTAAAAAAAAATTTTTTGCCATCAGTACTTACCGAGATATAGAGCCACAAAGTTTGCAAGAAATTGACGTGCGTACGGCAACAGCGGCGACTGCCGCCCACCCGGTATTCTTTTTTTAAACCCCTAATTCAAAGGTTTCTTGCATTTTTCAATATTTTTCTTTTCCCAGGTAACTTATGTGGCCTGTGAGCCCAAATGTAAGGTGCATTTTTTCAAATATACACTCATTATTTACAACACAATAACAGAACAAACTTTATCACTATTAGTTTGTGTATACACTTTGTTTACACAAACAAACAATAAAAACAATGTTTATTACTATTGTTCCATAATATTTTATACATATGTACAGTCACTAAACACGTTCCTAGAACTGCTGCAGCTTGTGGAACTCTTTGAAACATGGGAAATATGCAGAGGGGCACTTCACACTCCTCACCCCTAAAACAGTGTCTCTGCGTGTTTGTGGGCGTTTTGGGGTATGCATACATACATAACACCTCTTCTGAGCATTTTTCTTGGCAGTAGTGGGAGGCATTTTGTAGGGGGTAGTGATAAACCAGGCCTCATACGAGATGACGTCTGGGCGCTGGTCTATTGCAGGAGTTGCTCCTTTGTATTTGCAATTATTTGTCTGTTTACTGACAGGCAAAATTCCCCCATATTTTGGTGTTTTTGTTGTCTTCAACTTGTATATTTTTTTTAAAGCATTTAGCATAGAGATATCAACAAGATGGAAAAAAAGTTTGATATACCACTTAAACTCTTGCGTACACAGTCTGCAAACCCAATCTGCATGTCACATTTGTCCACTAAGCGCATATTGAGGTTGTATCCATGACAGCTGCGGGCTTTAGAATGGGTTCATTGGTCTCTCTGTTGTCCCTGCCACTGGGTACCATTTCTTTTTGTGTGAACGGGAATGTCAACAATGTGACATCACGTTTGTCATGCCACCGAAATGCCATGATGTCATTGGCAGCAAAGGCTTGCACCTCACCTCTGCGAGTGCCAGGTCGAAACTTGGCATATTTTGCGATTACCACGCACTGTGCCACACACGTCTGTCAAGTTCACTCGCAAGAAATCACTGAGTAAGGGGCTTGTGTACCAGTTATCAGTAAATAACATATGCCCCTTACCAAGATATGGTTCCATCATTGTTCGAACCACATCACCAGAGATACCCAATAACTTCAGGTATCTTCTCAAAGTATTACTGCCAGTGTACACAATAAAAACTAAAACAAGACCACTTCTGCAATCACACAGTACAAATAGCTTTTTTACCAAAGCGTTTCCTCTTGCTTGGTATATTTTTGCTTGAATGAGAGTCTTCCTTTAAAAAATAAAGACTCATCAATAACAAGCTTCCTGAAGGGATAAAAATACATGCAGCACTTTTGTTTCAGGTACATAAACACATTTCTTATCTTATATAACCTGTCGCTTCTGTCAGGCCTGGTTTTGTCTGAAAAGTGTAACATACGCAACAGTATCAGGAAAAAATTGACACCTATAATGTCACTAAAACCGGGAGTTGAAATCAGGCAATCTGTTTGTCCAGTATGTGGTGACAGTGTGCTTATACACATGTGGCATAAGCATTATTGGGGCAAAAAACAGGTACATCTCTGCCACAGTTGTCTCCTTCCACTTGTGTAGCCGTGATTTTGGTGAGAGAATTGTAATTTCCCATGGTGTATTCACAGTATGTGTTGGTTTCCCTGACAATGATGTCCATCAGGGTTCATCGAAGAATAATTTCAAAGCAGTCCAGTTCACTGGCATTGTTCCCAAAAGTGGACAAGATGGCTTTATTCCACTTTGTGTTTCATCAAAGTCATGGGGAACTGGGAACAAACTCGTCACCGTCCTGCCAATCCCAGATGCGGTCTGCTGGTGGGGTCTGGATATTGTACCGTGGTTGTGGCTGTGGTTGTGGCTGTGCAGGTTGTGGTGGTGCAGGTTGTGGCAGTGTGGGGTGGGGTGAGGCTGGTTGTTCTGCTGAGTCAGCCGCGTGGCTAGTAGCGTGGCCCTGTGATGGTGCCACAGGGGGCCGTGCCACCCTCACTATCACCACCACTGCCCCCTCCCTCACTGTTCCCATTCATACCCATCGTTACAATATCGTCATCTTCACTATCAGGTCGGGGTGTTGGGCCACAGGATGTGCTCCCAGAGTTTCTCCCCCCCCTTTGGGAACAACATATGAAACACTACCAGACCGCATGCTACGTCGTACATACTGGCGCTTCACGGGGGAATATTCACTCTCACTGTCACTTGAACTGCTTTAAAATGACCTTAAAATCACTATCACTATCACTATCACTGCTATCATCAGGGTGTGTACACGACCAAATAGTTTCCTCTTTCATCCTGGTACAGGCGAACATGAAACGGAACAACCGGCACAGCACCAGAGGGCGAAGGTTGTGGGTCATCTGGGTTTTCGTCACTATTTACGTTATCCTGGGCACTTTTTTTTGGTAACACTCACTTTAAAACCCTTGATTCACTGTCACTACACTTTCATCATCGCTGTTAGAGCTATCACTTGGGAACAAAAGACCTCCAATCCGCCGAGGAAGTGAGGAACTTCTTAAACCCAGAGGCATGGTGAAAATGGACTGACAACATGGCATTCCCACAATGCACCGCTAGGTCCCAGATTTTTTCACAGGGTGCACACCGACCACGAGACCCATTCCTCCGTGTAGGGCCCATCAGGCCTTTGGCGCTCGATTTGAAGCCGCTAGAATTTGTGCGTATAAATACGTCAGAAACATTGGCTCGTAAGACGTATTTTTACGTCGGAAAAAAGTCAAAGGGTTAAATATCATAGAATAGTATGTGTGGGTGGGGTGCCTGGTATGGTAGCCTGGCTGACTACCATACATACCACACTTGATTTTTTTTACAATAAAAACTACTCATCTCACCCTATATTTTAAGGTAAATAATGAGTGAACTATATAAAACATTTTACGCTCTGGGATGCTTAAATAAACATAAATAGTATGTGTGGGTGGGGTGGCCTGGTATGGTAGCCTGGCTGACTACCATACATACTACACTTGATTCTTACAATAAATACTACTTGTCTCAAACCCCAGATTAAGACTATAAATATTTTAAGGTAAGTAATGAGTGCACTATGTGTGTATTGGGACTTTTTTATTGTTTTTTGATGCCGGTTCTATTGCTAACATAATTGTGTTAGTGTAAACTTGTTTTTCTAGTGTTTGTATGCATTTTTAAGAGGAAAAAAAGGGTGTTCCACTTTACGGCGGTTTCCGCTTTACGGCGGTAGCCTGGAACCTAACCCGCCATAAAAAGTGGGGCCCTCCTGTATTGAGTATTTAATATTTATGTATTTACTTTAGTATTTACTGGAAATGAGTTCCAAATTTTGGAGCCCTTTATGTGGGATAGAGTTCTTACATAGTGTGGTGTGGGCACAGGATACTCAAAAAGTAATCTGTGTCTTTTTGTTATGGTCGTGCATCCTTAAAGGTTTGGTGAGAAGTTTGAGTGTTTGGGTTCATGTTTGAGTGTATGTTTTATGTATGTATGTAGGCGCAGGAATAATATGGATGTTTCTTTATGGCAAGTATTTTAGATTTCTGAATCTTGGTGGAGTATGCTGTCTGGAGTGGGAATTCATTATCATTCTGGCTGCAGCATTTTGCTTGGTTATTAGTGGTCTTAGGTGATTTAAATGTTGTTGATTCCCCTGCACAAATTCCACATGTGAGATGTGGGGAGATGTGTGAGTGATAAAGTGCAAGGACAGCTATTGTGGAACCTAGTATCATATCTTTGATAGTGTGCTACTGTCTTAGAGATTTTCTTGGAAATTTGTTGTATATGGGGCTGGAATTTAAGGCTACTGTCAATGTGGGTTCCTAAGGGAAATTTCACTCTGTGCATCTTGTGATGAGTGATCCATTTAGTGCTATGTTTAAGTGGAAAAATTTGTGGCTCTGTTTCCAAACTGAATGAATTTAAGTTTTGTTAGTATTCAGTGAAGCTTGTTAGTCATCATCCAGGTAATATTTTCTGTAATATCAGCAGTAACATGTGACTGGGTTTTGGGTGAGAGAAGACGTATGTTGTGTCATCTGCAAATAATGTGGGTTTGAGTAGTTGTATGCATTCAGTGGTCATTGATGTAATGAGAAAGAGGAGAGGGCCAAGGGCACTTCCTTGTGGGACCCCAACTGTAACTTTGGTTGTGTGGAAGAGTTTTGCTCCATTTGTGTAAATGGAAAGTGGCAAATGTAATACCTATTTAGAACATAAGAACATAAGAAAAAAAGAACACTGCAACGGGCCTACTGACCATGCAGAGCAGGTCCAGTCTCCTCCCCCCCCCCCCAGATTAGCCCAATGACCCGTCCCCCTGTATTAGCCCAATTACCCACCCATCTGGTCCCCCTCCTCTCAAGGAAGGAGCACGGCACCAGACCCAGCAGCACAAGCTACAAGGCAGGTGACAATCCTTAGCTTTGAACTATAGACAATAAGCCTTAAACCTCCATAGTGGGAAAATTTTTGGAATCAATAATTGGCCCAAGCAAAATTTGTAGCCATCTCGAGAGGCATAAATTGATTGATGAATCTCAGCACGGTTTTTACAAAGGGGCATTCCTGTTTTACAAATTTACTAACTTTTTTCACTAAGGTATTTGAGGAGGTAGATCATGGGGTTCCACATCAGAGGCTATTGAGGAAGCTTAAGGCACACAGAATAGGGGGAGAAATATTTTCCTGGGGAGAGGCATGGTTTTATGAATAGGCAGCAAAAGAGTTTGCATAAATGGGGAGAAAGCAGAATGGGGGCACGTCACAAGCGGTGTTCCACAGGGTTCAGTGTTTGGCCCCTTGTTTTTCACAATTTACATAAACCCACATAGATAGGGAATAAATAGTGACATAAGCAAATTTGCTGATGACATCAAAATAGGCCATCTAATTCATTCTAATGAGGACATTAGAGCACTCCAGGATGATTTGAATAGACTCATGGAGTGGTCGGAGAAGTGGCAATACAGTTTAACCTTTTGACTGTTTTGGCCATATATATATGTCTTACGTGCCAAATGTTTCTGGAAAGTATTTATAACGCAGGAATTCTAGCGGCTTCAAATCAAGCAGGAGAAAGCTGGTAGGGCCCCCATGTGAGAGAATGGGTCTCCATGGTCAGTGTGCACCATATAAAAAAAATCGGGGAGCCAGTGGTGCATTGTGGGAATGCCATTTCAGTCCTCCTTTTTCAGCATGCCTAGCAGTAAGAAATATGTGACTCCTCAGCAAATCTGGGACTCTTCTCCCTTCCCAAGTGATGCTCTAACACAGATGGAAGTGTCATGAAGATCAATTTCATGGTTTTGAGTAGTTTTGAGACCAAAAGGGAAAGCCCAGGGTACCAGAAGAATGAAGGAGAATGAAGAAGGAGGAAGAAAAGACAAAGAGGAGGAGGAAGAGGAGAAGGAGGAGGGGAGAAGGAGGAGGGGGAGAAGGAAGGGAGGAGGAGGAGGAGGAGGAGGGAAGAAGAAAGGAGGGGGGGGGGGAAAAAGGAGGGGAGGAGGAAGAGGAGGAGGAGGAGGAGAAGGAGAAGGAGGAGGAGGAGGAGAAGGAGGAGGAAGAGGAGGGGGAGAAGAAGAAGGAAAGGGGGAGGAGGAGGAGGAGGAGAAGAAGAAGGGAGAGAAGGGGGAGAAGGAAGAGAAAAAGAATAGGTAATAATAATAATAGGTAATAATAAGTTTCCCTTTAAGCATGAAAACAAAGTCCACCACTTTTTTTTCCCTCTACAAACATCTAATGTTACATAAACAGATGTTTATTCAAACATGCAAACTCACTATTTTGTTGCTAAATTAAAGTGGCTATGACATATAAATGAGATAACATCTGATGAGAGCTGATGTTTGATGAGCATACACGAGGGTGGGGGAGGGTGCGCTGATAGAAAACATTAGAGGTGATATTTGATGAGCATCGCCCTCAAATTTGTTTTTTTCTGGTACAAAAACATTTTCTGTCTGTCTATTTGTCTGTCTGCCAAGCTCCCTGTCTATCCGTCTAGCTCTCTGTCTCAGAGAGAGCCACAAGACTGCATCGTCATCACGTTTACTCACATCTTCAAGCAGAGTATAGCACTATGTCTGGATTTTTGGGTTATCCTAGGTAATTTACACTATGTATATTTGTATTTATGTGTACCTGTGAGACATTGATAGACAGATAGAAAGAGAGAGACACATTGAAAGAGAATGAGGGAAAAGATAATTAGATAGAATAGAGGGGAAGGAGCATCCGACCCCATTGTTTTGACAGGCGGTAGGGGGAGTGAGTAATGAGACAATATGTCATTTTGACAGCTGCCGACCCCTGACTCAAAACAATTATAAGCCACACACTCACACACAAGACAAGCTTGCTGAATGAAGATAATAGCAGTTATATGAAAGTATCTAGTGACTATATATGTGTATATATATTACAGAAATCAGAAGGAAGGAAGAATGGAAGGCAGGAATGAATGAAGGATGAGATGAAAGGAAAAAAGTAAGGAAGGAAAGACGAAGGAATGTAGAAGGTAGGTAGGAAAGAAATGCAGGAAGGTAGGAAAGGAATGTAGGAAGGTAGGAAAGGAATGCAGGAAGGTAGGAAAGGAATTCAGGAAGGTAGAAGGTAGGAAAGGAATGCAGGAAGGTAGAAAGGAATGCAGGAAGGTAGGAAGGAAGGTAGGTAGGAAAGGAATGCAGGAAGGTAGGAAGGAATGTAGGAAGTAGGAAAGGAATGCAGGAAGGTAGGAAAGGAATGCAGGAAGGTAGGAAAGGAATGCAGGAAGTTAGGAAGGAAGAATGATGACACATGACCATTTATCTAGGATAACTACATAACACAACTGCCTGCTAATACTTTGCAGAAAACTGCTCAGACGAGGTGTTTTGTCTTTGCACATAAAAAAAAAAGTCCCCAAAAATGCACACACACAGGTTTTATGTGTGACGAGTGTAAAACACCATTATGTATGACAACATGTTTCAAAGAGTTCCACAAGCTGCAGAACTTCTAGGAATATGTCCAGTGACTGTATATTGGTATATATATTATAGTACAATAGTAATAAACAGTTTTTGTATTGTTTGTTTTTGTAAACAAGTTATGTAAACAGTATATTGATAATTATGTGTGCTTATTGTGTTGTATAGAATGAGTGTATAAAATGTACATTGCACCTCACTTTGGTCTCACGGGCCCCACATAAGTTATGTGAAAACATAAAATAGTGAAAAAAAAAACAACAAACAAACCTTCAATACAAGTAAATCAAAGTTTACTGGTGAGCGGCAGTCACCGCTGTTGCCACACGCGGCTCATTTTCTGCAAAACTTCACGCCTCTATATCTCAGTAAGTACTGATGGCAAAAAAAAAAAAAAAAAAAAATTTTTAACTAAAACAATCAGAAAAATAATCTTAACATTTTCATAAGAAAAAATAATTTTTTTTTTCGAATATTTTGCAACATAGAATGACAGTTTCAGAAAGGGGCCTGCAACAGTCAAGGGTTAATATAGACAAATGCAAAGTTCTAAATGTTGGACAGGAAAATAACCATGCCACATATAAACTAAATAATGTAGATCTTAATATTATGGATTGTCAAAAGGATTTAAGAGTTCTGGTTAGTAGTAATCTAAAACCAAGACAACAGTGCATTAGTGTTCTCATGGCTTCATAACAAGAAGTATAAATAATAGAAGTCCTCAGTTGTTCTTCAACTCTGTAAATCTTTGGTTTATGCCTCATTTAGATTATGCTGCACAGTTTTGGTCAACGTATTATAGAATGGATATAAATGCACTGGAAAACGTACAAAGGAGGATGACGAAGTTGATCCCATGTATCAGAAATCTTCCCTATGAGGATACACTGAGGGCCCTGAATCTGCACACTCTCTAGACAGGCGTAGAATTAGAGGGGATATAATTGAGGTGTATAAATGGAAAACAGGAATTAATAAAGGGGATGTAAATAGCGTGCTAAAAATATCTAACATAGACAGGACTCGCAGCAATGGCTTTAAATTGGAAAAATTCAGATTCAGGAAGGATATTGGAAAGCACTGGTTTGGTAATAAAGTTGTGGATGAGTGGAACAAACTCCCGAGTACTGTCATAGATGCTAAGACGTTGTGTAGTTTTAAAATTAGGTGGATAAATACATGAATGGGTGGGATGTGTGAGTTGGACCTGACTAGCTTGTGCTAATAGGTCAGATGCACTGCTCCTCCCTTAAGTGACATTTCTGACCTCACTAGGTCAAGGCATTGCCTTAAGCTGGTGGGAGAATTGGAGCTGCCTTGCGTAGGCCAGTAGGCCTGTTGAAGTGTTCCTTCTTTCTTATGTTCTTATGTTAAGAGAAGCACTTGAGTCTATAACTTTACACAGCAGAGATACCTGAGTGCACAAATTAACACAAAGAAAGCCACCTGAGTATACAAATTAACACAACAGAGGCACCTAACATACAAATTAACACAACAGAGGCACCTGAGCATACAGATTAACACACCAGAGGCACCTGATGTACAAATTAACACAACAGATACACCTGAGTGTACAAATTAATACAACAGATGCACCTGAGTGTACAAATTAGCACAACAGAGGCACCTAAATATACCTGGACCTGGAGTTTACCTGGAGAGGGTTTTGGGGTTCAAAGCTCCCATGGGCTGGTCTGAGACCAGGCCTCATGGTGAGTCAGGGTCTGATCAACCAGGCTGTTACTGCTGGCTGCATGCAAATTGACCTACGAACCACAGCCCAGCTGGCCAGGTACTGACTAACCCTTTCAGGTCCGTCCCATAGATCTACGGCTTTACGTTCAAGGTCCAAACCGTAGATCTATGCCAAAATTTTAGCGGCGTCAAATTTAGCGCAAGAAGGCTGGTAGGTCTACATCTGAGAGAATGGGTCTGGGTGGTCAATGTGCACACTATAGAAAAAATCCGGACGCCCGCATAGCATTGTGGGAACACCGCCAAAGTAGCTTTGTTCATCATTCCTGGTGGCAAGGAAGCTCTCACTCCCCACTCACTCTCCTGGCGAATTCTGACTCTCCTCTTTACAAATTACAGTTCTAAGACTGATGGAAGTGGAGCTGAAGAGGAATTCTATGGTTTTGAATCATATGGTACCATTGTACCATATGGTACAATGGTGTCATGTCATACAATGGTATCATATGGTACAATGGTACAATGTGCCATATGGTACATTGCACCATATAGTACATTATACCATATGGTATATTATACCATATGGTACAGGGACCCTAATGGAAATAAGTCTGTCTGACTTTTTTTGGTTATCCTAGGTTCTCCAAACATATGCTGCTATGTATGATATTCTATGTAATTTTATTTTTGTATACCTAAATAAACTTACTTATGATGCCACATGCGCTTAAGTAAGTTTATTCAGGTGTACACAAATTCAGTTACATAGATTATCATACATAGCAGCATATGTTTGGAGAACCTAGGATAACCAAAAAACTCAGACAGACTTATTTCCATTAGGGTCCCTGTACCCTGTACCATATGGTATAATGTACCATATGGTGCAATGTACCATATGGCACATTGTACCATTGTACCATATGATACCATTGTATGAAATGACACCATTGTACCATATGGTACAATGGTACCATATGATTCAAAACCATAGAATTCCTCTTCAGCTCCACTTCCATCAGTCTTAGAACTGTAATTTGTTTGTAATTTGTACATTGGTTTGTGTGCAGCCAGCAGCAACAGCCTGGTTGATCAGGCTCTGATCCACCAGGAGGCCTGGTCACAGACCGGGCCGCGGGGGCGTTGACCCTCGGAACTCTCTCCAGGTAAACTCCAGGTAAATATGTATAAAATCCTAGGATAACCCAAAAAAGTCAGGGTGACTTATTTCCATAGGGATCCCTGTAGCTGTACCATATGGTGTCCTGTACCACATGGTACCCTGTACCATATGGTACCCTGTACCATATGGTACCCTGTACCATATGGTACCCTGGCCATATTGTACCTTGTACCATGTGGTACTCTGCACCATATGGTATCCTGCCCCATATTTTATCCTATACCATATTTTAAATCCTACAGCGGGCCCCACTTATATGGCAGGTTAGGTTCCGGGCTACGCCGTAAAGCGGAAACCGCCGTAAAGTGGAACACCCTTTTTTCCACTTATAATGCATCCAAACACAGATAAACAAGTTTACACTACATATATTAAGTTAGCAATAAAAAGGGCATCAAAAAACAATAAAAAGTACAATACACACATATTGAAACTCATAACATCCCTTAAATATTAAGCTTAATCTAGGTGAGAAAAAGTATATTTATTGTAATAAATCAAGTTTTGGTATGTATGGTAGTCAGTCGGGCTACCTTACCGGGCCACCCCCCCCAAACAAAATCTATTCTATGATATTAAGCATCCCGAGCGATAAAATGTATTTTGCATTTCACTCTTTACTTACCTTAAAATACAGTGGACCCGTTTAACGATATTTTCACTCCAAAAAGTATGTCAGGTGCAGTACTACCGAATTTTTCCCATAAGAAAATATTGTGAAGTAGAAAGTCCAAAATCAGACCCCAAACAACACGCAAACGTGTTTACATAAATACACTTACATAATTGGTCCTTACGAGTAATTCGTTATGTGGGTTCCACTGTTGGGGTGAGATGAGTAGTATTTATTGTAAAAAATCAAGTGCGGTATGTAGGGTAGTCAGCCGGGCTACCATACCAGGCCAACCCACCCACACATACTATTCTATGATATTAAGCATCCCAGAGCAAATAAAATGTATATACAGTTCACTCATTACTTACCTTAAAATATTTGTAGTCTTAACCCTTTGAGGGTCGACAGGCCCTCTCCGAAACTCGTTCTCAGGGTCGGCCAAATTAAAAAAAAAAAAATTTTTTTTCTCTTAGAAAAGATAGAGAATCTTTCCCGATATAAGACACCAAAAGTTTGAAATTTGATAGAAAACTTACGAAATTATGCTCTCGCAAAGTTGGGCGGCTCGGCGATGTTTAGGGCATCGGCGATTTTGCCACTTTGAGCCCCATTTTCGGCCAATTTCGCTGTACTAGTCGACAAAAAACATGAATATTTGCTAGAACTCCATTTTTTCTATCGAATGGGTGCAGAAACCACCATTATGAAATCAAACATCATACAGGGTCAGAATTTAGCAATTTTGCCAATTTCACACAAATTAAAAAAGATGCCAATTTCCGAATAGGTCCAGAATAAACAAGAAAGAATTCCTGAAACAAAAAATGACATTTCCTCTAGTCATTAGTCAACTCAAGGCCCTCTTGTATCTTTTGCTTTCCATTTAATTTTTATTCTCACAAAATATAAGATTTACTTTTTAGCAGACACTGCATTAGTTAAAAAAATGGATAAATTTTTATTGGTGCACTTGTGAAAGTAATATTAGACTCACCGTTGAGGGTTGTATTGCCCCTTTGGGCACGATTGTTACTTTTGAAGTTTGTAAAAATGAACATTTTTCTGCTACTTTGAGCTCAATTTCAAGGCACCTTTCTTTGTAAAACCAGCCAAAATCGTCTCAATTTCTGTAATATGTCTTCCGTTCTATAAAATGAGCCCAAGAAAACTAGAATACAACAATAAATACCATACGAAAATACACTGCAAAGTCGCTGATTTATTCCAAAAAAATTGTCAAAGTTTTTTTTTTTTTCTCATTATGCACGTGTGCTGCAGGATTTTTTTAGACTGTGCACACTGACCACATAGACCCATTCTTCATATGAAGGCCTACCATCTTTCTCCCACTAGATTTGAGGCCGCTAGAATTTATGCGTACTAGTACGTCAAAAACCCCTACGTGTAAAACGTACTAGTACGACGAAAACCCTCAAAGGGTTAATGTAGGGTCAGGAGTAAGTAAATGAGATAAAACGAATAAATGAGAGAAAGAATGAGTGCATGAGAGAGGACAGGCGCAGAGTTATGTAAACAAACCAGGCGAAGGTAAGTTTGTAAACAAAGTGTAAAACGTCTGGTTTGTGTACAAGTTACATTGTGTACAGGTTTTCTCTACATTGATACGTTAGAATAAATAAAGAAAACACTCCCTTCTCATGTAACATCATTTTGAGAAGAAATGATGCTTTGAGTGAAGGCAATGGAAATAAGTCACTGACTTTTTTGGGTTATCCTAGGTTCTACACATATGTTATGTATGATACTCTATGTAAACTGTATTTGTGGTATACCTGAATAAACTTTCATACATACGAAAGGAATAATTTTCTACATTACCCACAGTAAACACATTTTCTCTTATGTTAGATTAGAGAAAATGTATTCTTGCCATCACTTTTACAAGTTTCTGCTACCACATCCATATTATGTTTATTTATTCTATTGTGGGGTGTATTTATCATCTTTTTATGTTATGTATTGTGTTTATTATATAATTTTTAAAAAAAATACATGGATGGATTAATGAAAATGTGTATATTAACGTAAAATACGACATTTAAAAGAGACTCGGTTATTATTATTATTATTATCATTTCTAATATGGCGTCACTTGTGCAAGTCGTTTGCTACCACATCTCACATTTATGTTTATTTATTCACGTGGGGTGTATTTATCTTATTTATATTTATGCAACGTGTTTATTATATAATTTTGAAAAAATATCATAGATTGGATTAATGAAACGTGTATATTAACGTAATATACGACATTTAAATGAGACTCGATGATTATTATTATCATTACTAATATGACGTCTGGAGACATAAGACACTCTTACTGATTTTAATGTGTACCTGCATGCCAGCACAGTAAGTAAGCTTATTTAGGTACAGGTATTTCATAAGTATAATTACGTACAGAGTATATATAAAATATGAAATAACTTTTAAAAACATTTGAAAATTTTGGAGTTTTCCCGACAAAATGGAGAGACTTTGTGCTTACTGAGCTCACGGAGAATGTAAAAAAAACAGGGTGGGCGCGGTTTACCGTATTGAAAGTCAGGTGGGGGGAGCGTATAGCGAGTTTTGGACATAATTGAAATGACCGTATTAGCGGAATGCCCTAAAGTGAAACGCCGTAAAGCGGGGCCCTGCTGTACTGTTGGTACCCTATACCATATAGTACAAAGTACCATATGGTACCCTGTAACATATGATACCATGTACCATATGGTCCCAAAAGGGAAAGTGTTGGTGGCAACAGGCACCAGCCAAGACTGAGTGAGTGGGACGCAATCTAGCTACTGACTCAGCAGTTTCCAAGACAAAGCACTCTGTCATCCACCTAAGTAACGTGTTTAATTCCTGTACATTTGTAAAATAAAAATAGAACATTACTAATATACAACATTTTTGCATATTTTTGTTGTTAACAATTACAGGGACCCCGACCAGCAATATTAATCCATTCCTGAGAGCTCATC
Source organism: Cherax quadricarinatus (assembly GCF_026875155.1). Taxonomy (NCBI): domain Eukaryota; kingdom Metazoa; phylum Arthropoda; class Malacostraca; order Decapoda; family Parastacidae; genus Cherax; species Cherax quadricarinatus. The sequence continues at coordinate 37,436,529 of NC_069451.1, read as the reverse complement.
GTTTAAACGAAATTACCGTTAGTCGAGTTAATTTTCCCCATAAGAAATAATGGAAATCAAATTAATCCGTGCAAGACCCCAAAAGTAAATTTAAAAAAAAAATTTACGACCTGAAATATTAATTTTAATACACACAAACTGAAGAGACATGCACAGTTACATGACACTTACCTTTATTGAAAAATCTGGTGATCCTTGATGGGATGGGGAGGAGGGAGAGGTTGATGGTGTTGTGTTTAGAAGGGGGAAACCCTTCCAATTAGGACTTGAGGTGGGAAATCCTTTTTCAGGGGTTTCTTCCCTTCTTCTTTTAATGCCACTAGACCAGCTTGAGAGTCACTGGACCTCTGTCGCACAACATATCTGTCCATAGAGGGCCCGTACCTTCCGTTCCTTTATGACATTCCTAAAGTGTTTCACAACATTGTCAGGGTCACAATTAAACACTTGTTCAGGTTTCAATTTTTTTACTGTCTATGTACTCCTTGAATTCCTGCACAAAAGTCTTCAGCTGCTTTTTGTCCAAAAAGGCAGCCTCACCATGCCTTATCACACATGTATGCCACTACGATTCTTAAATCCTCAAAACCCAACCTTTG
>NC_069451.1:37360938-37435430 GCF_026875155.1 Cherax quadricarinatus | reverse complement strand
AGTGTTTATGTAGATGCATGGTGCGTACTTTGTACATAGTGTTTGTCTTGTGCTGACCTTGTTGTTTTTGCAGTGGTGAACTCTCGGCGAGCCTGAGTACTCTCTACCAGCCATCTGACTGTGAAGGAGTCGAGTCGGAGCCAAAAGTGTGACGAGGGTCAGGGTGTACGTAAATGCGAGTTGAGGCAGTGGTTGACAACCTTCGGTAACATGAGACGTTCAGGAAGGTATGTGATGTTGTGTCTTGGTGTGCTCTATATACAAAACGGCCCGACGATTTGCCTTTGTGGTCCCTTGGACCCCTCCATGTTCTATGTCAGCCTCCTTTTCATAAGTTTGGAGGAGCTGTGTGGAGTGGGACCTCGGAAGATGGGCTTAAGTGCCTGACCATGTTAAGGATCGTGAGTGTTGACTGGAAGTCTCACTGTTTGGTTCGGCCACCAAGTGAGAGACACCTTGACATGTTTTGTGAAGTTTCCTGCCTGGGGTACACCTGACTGCTCTGGGTTTGGCTCTACTCTCGTCTCCTGATCAGGAAGATGCCACCCTGGAGTACCAGTTGCTTGCTGGATTACCGTAGCAGAGGCACAGGCCTGTTGGTGCGGGCTTTCACAGTGGGCATTGTGTGCAAAATTTTGCATTGTAATGTGTATTGTTTAAAAGTCACTAAAATTGTAAATAGTTACACACTTGAGTATATGGGTATGGTTAAATTGCTTTTCTAAAAAATTCTGCAATCTCTTGTAAATAACAGTAAAGTGAAGAGTAGTTATGGTGCTGGGAAAATGTAGCATTTCTAGTAGTCTTGTTTACCGCCTTCAGACTTAAGCAATATACTTTTTACTAGCCGTATCCTGAGGGACACAGCTAGCTTTTGTGAGACTTCGTCTGGAGGTGGGGGTGTTATGGGGCTATAGGACCCAACATGTATTTATAAGTAACAGTTACTCTGGAATACCTAATTATATTGAATTGATGGGGACTTTGCTCTAAATGTCAGAAGGACTGATCAACCTTATGACTGAGGCAGCTGGGTCAAGCCTATTTTTCTCAATATAATAGGTTATACTATAGACACATAAACACACAATGCAAATAAGTAGTTTATAAAGTTGTATTTCCTTTTGTAAAAGTAAAATTAAGGTGTGGTAGAATTGTGGTAACTGGAGAATTGTGCTTGGCAACAGTCTTTTGTTTTGGTGGGAGGAGCTTAGCCTCTTTCTCTCTCTCCCTCGCACTGACTCGCTCTCTCGGTGGCTGGCCTTCAACCTGGCAGGATCTCTGGGTCCTTCTTCTATCTTTTGGGGCATTATGTGTGCTCCAGGGGTGAGTTTTTTATAATTTAAGTTGTGACCACCATACCCAGGGTGACTAAAGTGTGTCAAAACACTGGTTAGCCCAGAGTTATGTCAAGGAGAGAGAGGACTAAAGTTGTTGAGATATACCATGTGGGAGAACAGCTATGCAGTGTGTAGATCGTTGTTTTGAAAATGTGAGGCTGTAATTGTATATTCTGTACATATCTATTGAGAATACAGTTATATTTTTATAGTAGTAGTTTACATAACCTGTGAAGAGGGCTGGTGAAAGGGTATCAGAGACACTCAGGATGATCAGCCATGATGTAAGTATTACCCCTAGACAAATAAGACCATTAAGTAAAAGCTACCCCACACTAGAACATGTAGTGAGAACCTTAATATCAAAGTAATAAGGGACAAACCAACGTAACAATCAACATTTAACAATTCCTCAAAATATTCCCTCCATCTTCCCAATACCTCTAACTCTCCATTTAATAACTCTCCTCTCCTATTTTTAACTGACAAATCCATTTGTTCTCTAGGCTTCCTTAACTTGTTAATCTCGCTCCAAAACTTTTTCTTATTTTCAACAAAATTTGTTGATAACATCTCACCCACTCTCTCATTTGCTCTTTTTACATTGCTTCACCACTCTCTTAACCTCTCTCTTTTTCTCCATATACTCTTCCCTCCTTGCATCACTTCTACTTTGTAAAAACTTCTCATATGCTAACTTCTAATAATGTCAGCTATAATTGATTCTAATAACTTGCCCACTATAGACGTCAAGCTCATTGGACGGTAATTTGAAGGAATGGACTTATCCCCTGATTTGAATATAGGAACCACATTAGCCATCTTCCACAACTCTGGCACAACACCAGTAAGGATGGACCCATTAAACACACTCATTAACCCTTTCAGGGTCCATGCCGTAGATCTACGGCTTTACGTTGAGGATCCAAGCCATAGATCTACGCCATGAGTTCAGCTCACTCTGATAAGCTGTGAGTGGTAAATTTGGGCCTAGATATGAGAGAATACATATATGTGGTATGCGTGCACCACATAAAACAAATCCTGCAGCACACAGTGCATAATGAGAGAAAAAAACTGTGACCATAATTTTTTATTAAAACAGCAACTTTGCATTGTTTTTCATATGTTTTTTATAGTTGTATTTGTGATTTCTTGGTCTCATTTGATAGAAAGGGAGATATATTACAGAAAAAGAGATGATTTTGATTGGTTTTAGTACTGAAAATGGCTTGAAACTGAGCTCAAAGTAGCAGAAATGTTAAATTTTTGCCGATGTTCAAGAGTAAACAAATGACCTCACACGTCTAATACACACCAGCTGGTGGGTCTAATATATGTTCACAAATGTGGTGATATTATTTTTACAATTATTACAATATTGCATGACAGTAAATCTTTTATTTTTTGGTTTGAATAGAAATTCATTATGTGAATTAAAAATCCAAATGGAATTCATTTGTAAAACCTGAAAATGCAACTAATGAACAGAGGAAATGTTAGTTTAGTGCCAGGAATGCCTGCATTATTCTGGACCCTATTTTGACGTGTACTTAGCTCAGTGGTGACATGTACTTAGCTCTGTGAAGACCTGTTTGTGTGCTCTCTGTGAATCTGAACCAGGATGCCCTCTCTTGAGCAACTTTACCAGCAGCTGAAAGAAGAGCTAAGCAGGAGATATGGCGATTAACGGAGGAGAACAAGAGGATTCGAAGTAATCCTCCTGTTGTGAGTTCCCAGGTTAAGAAGGACGTCAGTGGCCGGGCAACATGGAACCAAGCTGAGGATCAAGAAGACTGTTGGAGAGGCAGAAACAACGAGGACCCAGAAGACTACTGTGGAAACTTCCAACCCATTTTTGGTGCTACCTGACGAATGTGGGTGTTCTACTGGGAATGTCACAACGAGTACCAAGGAAGCATTGGCTGATGTGAGTGAGACATCCCTAGAAACCCCAACAAAAACCATCAAGAACGTTTTGATGAATTCCACAAGTGAAGGTGTAGTGCTACATAACGAATGTGAGTCGACTACTGGGAATATCACGACGGACGTTGCCAAGGAAGGTAAAAACATTGTTGTTGTTGGGGATAGCCAGATTAGGCACATGGATAGGGCATTCTACTTGAAGGCAGAGAGTGTGTTTTCCTGGGGCTGGGATGAAGGATATTGTTAGCCATCTGGATGACATCATGAGAGGTAATGGGAGCAATCCTATTATCTGTCTCAGTACTGGAGGCAACGATGTTGGCAGACGTAGGAGTGAGCACCTGATTAACAGGTATAGGTCAGCAATAGAGATAATTAGGACAAAGGTGGGAACCCTGTCATATGTGGTATTTTGCCAAGGAGAGGAGTTGGAAATGAATGGTTGTCCAGAGCAATTGGTGTCAATTGCTGGCTGGACAAATACTGTAAGGAAAATGCAGTAACATTCATTGACAAGTGAGACCTCTTCTATGGCAGAAATGACATGTATGCCAGGGATGGGGTTCACTTATCTAGGTCTGGGGTGGGAGCACTGGCCAATGCAGTGGAGGGAACTGTTAGGTCTTTAAACTAGGAATAGTTAGTGGTATGGGTTTTGGCGGGAAAACAGTGAAGTCGCAGTGTAGTAATATGAGTAGTAGGAGAACTAGTAATAGGCACAGTGAGGTGGATATTGGAAAGCCAGTGGCACTAATTGACAAGGACAGTAATAGGTTTAGTGGAATAACAGAAAGGAGCAGGAAGGGTAAGGAGAAAGTAGGGTCCTTAAAAATATATTACACAAATAGTTGTAGTGCTAGGAATAAGATGGACGAGTTGAGACTAGTTGCTAGTGCAAGTAACATTGATGTACAGTGGACCCCCGCATAACGATATTAATCCGTTCCTGAGAGCTCATTGTTATGGGAAATTATCGTTATGCGAATGAATTTTCCCCATAAGAAATAATGGAAATCAAATTAATCCGTGCAAGACACCCCAAAGTATGAAAAAAAAAAATTTTACCACATGAAATATTAATTTTAATACACACAAACTGAAAAAGACATGCACAGTTACATGACACTTACCTTTATTGAAGATCTGGTGATGATTGATGGGATGGGAGGAGGAGAGAGTCTTAGTGTTTAGAAGGGGAATCCCCTTCCATTAAGACTTGAGGTGTCAAGTCCTTTTCCGGGGTTACTTCCCTTCTTCTTTTAATGCCACTAGGACCAGCTTCAGAGTCATTGGACTTCTGTCGCACAACATATCTGTCCATAGAGGCCTGTATCTGCCGTTCCTTTATGACTTTCCTAAAGTGGTTCACAACATTGTCAGTGTAATAGTCACCAGCACGGCTTGCAATAGCTGTGTTAGGGTGATTGTCATCAAAAAAGGTTTGCACTTTAAGCCACACTGCACACATTTCCTTAATCTTTGAAGTAGGCAACTTCTTCAATTTCTCTCTCCCCTTCTCCAAAGCAGTTTCCACAGGTCTGGCCTCATGCTGATGAAGATGAACTAGCAGCTCATCAGTGGTTAGTTCTTCATTGCCCTCCTCCACCAACTCTTCCACATCATCCCCACTAACCTCCAACAACAAGGACTTTCCCAATGCCACAATGGATTCCTCAACAGGCATAGGATTCCCAGGGTTAGCCTCAAACCCTTCAAAATCCCTTTTGTCTACACATTCTGGCCACAGTTTCTTCCAAGCAGAGTTCAAGGTCCTCTTAGTCACTCCCTCCCAAGCCTTACCTATAAGGTTTACACAATTGAGGATATTAAAGTGCTCTCTCCAAAACACTCTTAGAGTCAATTGAGTTTCTGAGGTCACTACAAAGCACCTTTCAAACAGAGCTTTTGTGTACAGTTTTTTGAAGTTGGAAATAACATGCTGGTCCATGGGCTGCAGGAGAGGAGTGGTATTAGGAGGCAAAAACTTCACCTTAATGAAGTTCATGTCCCCATAAAGTCGCTCTGCCACGTCTGTAGGATGACCAGGGGCATTGTCTAACACCAGGAGGCACTTAAGGTCTAATTTCTTTTCAGTTAGGTAATTTTTCACATTGGGGGCAAATGCTTGGTGTAACCAGTCATAGAAAAAGTCCCTAGTGACCCATGCCTTACTGTTTGCCCTCTACAGCACACACAAATTAGCCTTGAGGATATTCTTTTGCCAGAACGCTATGGGAGTTTCAGAGTGATACACTAGTAAATGCTTCACTTTGCAATCACCACTAGCATTGGAACACATCAACAGAGTAAGCCTGTCTTTCATAGGCTTATGTCCTGGGAGTGCCTTTTCCTCCTCAGTAATGTAGGTCCTGCTTGGCATTTTCTTCCAAAACAGGCCTGTTTCATCACAATTAAACACTTGTTCAGGTTTCAGTCCTTCACTGTCTATGTACTCCTTGAATTCCTGCACATATTTTTCAGCTGCTTTGTGGTCCGAACTGGCAGCCTCACCATGCCTTATCACACTATGCATGCCACTACGCTTCTTAAATCTCTCAAACCAACCTTTGCTGGCCTTAAATTCACTCACATCACTAGTTGCAGGCATTTTTTTAATTAAATCCTCATGCAACTTCCTAGCCTTTTCACTTATGATCACTTATGATCTCCTGCTATCTGTTTTTCATTTATCCACACCAATAAGAGTCTCTCAACATCTTCCATCACTTGCGATCTCTATTTCGAAAACACAGTTGAACCTTTGGCAAGAACAGCTTCCTTGATTGCCATTTTCTTGGACACAATAGTAGCGATGGTTGATTGGTGTTTACTATACAACCTGGCCAGCTCGGAGACACGCACTCCACTTTCATACTTAGCAATGATCTTTTTCTTCATATCTATAGTAATTCTCACCCTTATTCCTGTAGGGTTGGCACTAGAAGCTTTCTTGGGGCCCATGGTCACTTATTTTGCAGATAAAATCACCAAAAACACTGTAACAATACGAAATATTCCGATTGTATGCTTGGATGTTACCGCGGAGGCTGGCTGGTAAACAATGCCACCGGTGGAACATGTGAGGCTGGCTCAGGCCGCACATTAGACGCATCTCGGACGAATAGCGTTGAGCGGGTTTTTTAGCGGTATGCGAGGCAAAATCTTAGCGATAAAATGTATCGGTATGCGGAATTAACGTTATGTGATGCCAACGGTATGCGGGGGTCCACTGTATTTGCCTTAATTAACTGAGACATGGTTCTATATGAAAAATCGGGACATGCCTGCGGAATGTCACATTCAGGGTTTTAAAGTGTTCCAAGTAGATAGAAGTATCGGGAAAGGGGGTGGGGTGGCATTGTATGTCCGAGATCACTTGAACTGTTGCATAAAAATGGGTATTAAGTCTGAAGTAACACATACAGAGTCTGTTTGGAGAGAATTTTCAGAGGGGCATGAAAAATTGATTTTAGGTGTGATACACCGTCCCCCAAACTTAGATAGGGACCAAGGGAGACTACTATGGGAGGAAACTGTTAGGGCCACAAGACACGATAATGTAGTAATTCTAGGAGACTTTAACTTTAGTCATACTGATTGGAATTTCTTGACTGGGAATTTAGAATTATACAACTTTTTATAAGTAGTTAAGGATTGTTTTTTGAAGCAGTTTCTGACAGAACCTACAAGGGGTAATAACCTGCTTGACTTAATTCTGGCAAACAATGAATCCCTTGTTAATAATTTTGAAATTTCAGAGGAACTCGGTGATAGCGACCACAAATCAATTACATTTAGTATTGAATGGAAGTATGATTGTAGGGATAACTCAATAACAGTCCCAGATTTTCGCTTAGCAGATTACGATGGGCTTAGAGAACACTTATCATCTGTTGACTGGGGTAACGAAGAGAGGTATTAATATGACAGTTTTCTGAAAACTATACATGCTGCTCAAAGAACGTTTATCCCGTATAAAGAAATTTGATCAAATAGAAATGACCCAAAATGGATGAATAATAGGCTGAAATATCTACTAGGGCATAAGAAAGGAATTTATAGGCATATCAAAAGAGGTTAGGGTCATCTTATGAATCAGTATATTGACATTAAGAGGGACATTAAAAAGGGGATAAGAAAAGCTAAAAGGGACTATGAAATTAAAGTTGCTAGGGATTCTAAAACTAACCCAAAAAGTTTTTTCCAGGTCTATAGAACAAAAGCTAGAGATGAGATAGGTCCCCTTAAAAATAACTATGGGCATCTTACTGACAAAGAGAATGAAATGTGCTCGATTTTAAATAATTATTTTCTCTCGGTTTTTACACAGGAAGACACTAACAATATTCCAGTAATTTATTTTTATAGTGGGCTAGAGGAAGATAAATTATGTAACATCACAGTCACTAGTGAAATGGTTGTGAAGCAGATAGACAGACTGAAACAAAACAAGTCACCGGGTCCTGATGAGGTTTTTTCAAGGGTTCTTAAGGAATGCAAAATGGAACTCTGTGAACCATTAACTAATATTTTTAATTTATCTCTTCAAACAGGTGTAGTGTCTGATTTGTGGAAGATGGCTAATGTAATTAGCCATCTTGCACTAATTTGTTTATCATTATATTGCTTACAAAACTTGTTTACAAGTTTATTGTAAACAAAATGATGAAAATATTAGTGCAGTTATTGTGTTGAATACAATGGTACCATTTAGTACCATATGGTACAATGGTGCCATAGGGTGCAATGGTACCATATGGTACAATGGTACCATATGGTAAAATGGCACCATATGATACAATGGTACCATATGATACAATGGTACCATATGATACAATGGTACAATATGGTAGAATATGGTACAATGGCACCATTTGGTACAATGGTATCATATGATACAATGGTACCATATTCTGCAATGGTACCATATGGTGCAATGGTACCATATGGTGCAATATGGTACATTGTACCATACAGTACAATGATACCATATGGTTCATTGTACCATATAGTGCTATATGGTACTGTTGTATTCAACACAATAGACACTAATATTTTCATCATTATTTCATTTACAATACAGTGGACCCTCGACCAACGATGGCATTGACTAACGTTAAATCCGACCAGTGATACATTTTAACGCAAAAATTTTGCCTCGACTAGCGCTAAAAAACTCGACCAACACTATTCGTTCTGTCTGAGACGCGTCCACTTCTGGCCAGTGTTTACAAGCCAGCCAGCCACCATGGTCACTTCCAAGCATACAATCGGAACATTTCATATTATCACAGCCTTTTTAGTGATTGCACCTGCAAAATAAGTCACCATGCGCCCCAAGAAAGCTTCTAGTGCCAACCCTACAGCAAAAAGGGTGAGAATTACTATGGATATGAAGAAAGAGATCATTGCTAAGTATGAAAGTGGAGTGCATGTCTCTGAGCTGGCCAGGTTGTACACAAAACCCCAATCAACCATCGCTACTATTGTGGCCAAGAAAATGGCAATCAAGGAAGCTGTTCTTGCTAAAGGTGCAACTATGTTTTCAAAACTGAGATCGCAAGTGATAGAAGATGTTGAGAGACTGTTATTGGTGTGGATAAACAAAAAACAGATAGCAGGAGATAGCATCTCTCAAGCGATCATATGTGAAAAGGCTAGGAAGTTGCATGAGGATTCAATTAGAAAAATGCCAGCAACTAGTGGTGATGTGAGTGAATTTAAGGCCAGCAAAGGTTGGTTTGAGAGATTTAAGAATCGTAGTGGCATACATAGTGTGATAAGGCATGGTGAGGCTGCCAGTTTGGACCAAAAAGCAGCTGAAGACTATGTGCAGGAATTCAAGGAGTACATAGACAGTGAAAAATTGAAACCTGAACAAGTGTTTAATTGTGACCCTGACAATGTTGTGAAACACTTTAGGAATGTCATAAAGGAACGGAAGGTACAGGCCTCTATGGACAGATATGTTGTGCGACAGAGGTCCAGTGACTCTCAAGCTGGTCCTAGTGGCATTAAAAGAAGAAGGGAAGTAACCCTGAAAAAGGATTTGCCACCTCAAGTCCTAATGGAAGGGGATTCCCCTTCTAAACACTAACACCATCAACACTCTCCCCTCCTCCCATCCCATCAAGGATCACCAGATCTTCAATAAAGGTAAGTGTCATGTAACTGTGCATGTCTTCTTCAGTTTGTGTGTATTAAAATTAATATTTCAGGTCGTAAATTTTTTTTTTCAATACTTTTGGGTGTCTTGCACGGATTAATTTGATTTCCATTATTTCTTATGGGGAAAATTAACTCGACTAACGGTAATTTCGATTAACGATGAGCTCTCAGGAATGGATTAATATTGCTGGTCGAGGGTCCACTGTAATTGTTAACAACAAAAATATGCAAAAATGTTGTATATTAGTAATGTTCTATTATATATTTACAAATGTACAGGAATTCAACACGTTACTTCAGGTGGATGACAGAGTGCTTTGTCTTGGAAACTGCTGAGTCAGTAGCTAGATTGCGTCGCCACTCACTCAGTCTTGGCTGGTGCCTGTTGCCACCAACACATCCTATTGACCATATGGTACATGGTATCATATGTTACAGGGTACCATATGGTACTTTGTACTATATGGTATAGGGTACCATACAGTACAGCAGGGCCCCGCTTTACGGCGTTTCACTTTACGGCATTCCGCTAATACGGTCATTTCAAATTATGACCAAAACTCGCTATACGGCTCCCCCCACCTGACTTTCTAATACGGTCACCGCGCCCCACCCTGTTTGTTTACATTCTCCGTGAGCTCAGTAAGCACTAAGTCTCTCCATTTTGTCTGGAAACTCCAAAATTTCAAATGTTTTTAAAAGTTATTTCATATTTTATATATACTCTGATACGTAATTATACTTATGTATACCTGTACCTAAATAAGCTTACTTACTGTGCTGGCATGCAGGTACACATTAAAATCAGTAAGAGTCTCTTATGTCTCCAGACGTCATATTAGTAATGATAATAATAATCATCGAGTCTCATTTAAATGTCGTATATTACGTTAATATACACAGTTTCATTAATCCATCTATGATATTTTTTCAAAATTATATAATAAACACGATGCATAACATATAAATAAGATAAATACACCCCACAGTAGAATAAATAAACATAAATGTGAGATGTGGTAGCAGACGACTTGCACAAGTGACGCCATATTAGAAATGATAATAATAATAATAATCACCGAGTCTCATTAAATGTCGTATATTACGTTAATATACACATTTTCATTAATCCATCCATGATATTTTTTTCAAAATTATATAATAAACACGATACATAACATAAAAAGATGATAAATACACCCCACAATAGAATAAATAAACATAAATATGAGATGTGGTAGCCAGATAACTTGTACAAGTGATGGCAAGAATAACATTTTCTCTAATCTAACATAAGAGAAAATGTGTTACTGTGGGTAACTGTAGAAAATTATTCCTTTCGTATGTATGTAAGTTTATTCAGGTATACACAAATACAGTTACATAGAGTATCATACATAACATATGTGTAGAGAACCTAGGATAACCCAAAAAAGTCAGTGACTTATTTCCATTGCCTTCACTCAAAGCATCATTTCTTCTCAAAATGATGTTACATGAGAAGGGAGTGTTCTTCTTTATTTATTCTACCGTATCAATGTAGAGACAACCTGTACACAATGTAACTTGTACACAAACCAGACGTGTACACTTTGTTTACAAAACTTACCTTCGCCTGGTTTGTTTACATAACTCTGCGCCTGTCCTCTCTCATGCACTCATTCTTTCTCTCATTTATTCGTTTTATCTCATTTACTTACTCCTGACCCTACATTAACCCTTTGAGGGTTTTCGTCGTACTAGTACGTTTTACACGTAGGGGTTTTTGACGTACTAGTACGCATAAATTCTAGCGGCCTCAAATCTAGTGGGAGAAAGCTGGTAGGCCTTCATATGAAAGAATGGGTCTATGTGGTCAGTGTGCACAGTCTAAAAAAAATCCTGCAGCACACAGTGCATAATGAGAAAAAAAAAAAACTTTGACAATTTTTTTGGAATAAATCAGCGACTTTGCAGTGTATTTTCGTATGGTATTTATTGTTGTATTCTAGTTTTCTTGGTCTCATTTCATAGAACGGAAGACATATTACAGAAATTGAGACGATTTTGGCTGGTTTTACAAAGAAAGGTGCCTTGAAATTGAGCTCAAAGTAGCAGAAATGTTCGATTTTTACCAAACTTCAAAAGTAAACAAATCGTGCCAAGCGTGCAATACACGTCAACTGGTGAGTCTAATATTCTTTCACAAGTGCACCAATAATATTTATACCATTTTTTACACTAATGCAGTAGTCTGCATAACAGTAAATCTTATATTTTTTGTGAGAATAAAAATTCAAAATGGAAAGCAAAAGAATAAAAAGGGGCCTTGAGACGTGACTAATGACTAGAGGAAATGTCATTTTAGTCCCAGGAATGTCTTTCTTGTTTATTCGGGACCCTATTCGGAAATTGGCATCTTTTGAAATTTTGTAAAATTTGGGAAAAAAATTGCAAAATTTGACCACTGTACGGGAAATTTAAATTTTCATAAATGGGGGGTTTTCTTGCACCCATTCGATAGAAAAAAGGGTTCTAGCGAAAATTTCATGTTTTTTGTCGACTAGTACAGCGAAATTGGCCGAAAATGGGGCTCAAGTGGGCAAAAGCGATGCGTAAACACCCGCCGAGACCGCAACTTTGCGAGAGATAATTTTTCAAAAGTTTTTTTAAAAAATTTCAAACTTTTGGTGTTTAGATCGGGAAAAGATTCTCTATCTTTTCATAAGAGAAAATAATTTTTTTTTTTTTAATTTGGCCGACCCTGAGAACAAGTTTCGGAGAGGGCCTGTCGACCCTCAAAGGGTTAAGACTACAAATATTTTAAGGTAAGTAATGAGTGAACTGTATATACATTTTATTGCTCTGGGATGCTTAAATATCATAGAATAGTATGTGTGGGTGGGTTGGCCTGGTATGGTAGCCCGGCTGACTACCATACATACCGCACTTGATTTTTTACAATAAATACTACTCATCTCACCCTATACAGTGGACCCCCGCATAACGATTACCTCCGAATGCGACCAATTATGTAAGTGTATTTATGTAAGCACGTTTGTACGTGTATGTTTGGGGGTCTGATATGGACTAATCTACTTCACAATATTTCTTATGGGAACAAATTCGGTCAGTACTGGCACCTGAACATACTTCTGGAGTGAAAAAATATCGTTAACCAGGGGTCCACTGTATTTTAAGGTAAGTAATGAGTGAACTGCATATACATTTTATCGCTCTGGGATGCTTAAATATCATAGAATAGTATGTGTGGGTGGGGTGGCCTGGTAAGGTAGCCTGACTGACTACCATACATACCACACTTGATTTCTTACAATAAATACTACTTGTCTCACCCTAGATTAAGACTATAAATATTTTAAGGTAAGTAATGAGTGCACTATGTGTGTATTGTACTTTTTTATTGTTTTTTGATGCCTGGTTCTATTGCTAACTTAATATATGTTAGTGTAAACTTGTTATCTAGTGTTTGTATGCATTTATAAGTGGAAAAAAAGGGTGTTCCACTTTACGGCGGTTTCCGCTTTACGGCGGTAGCCTGGAACCTAACCTGCCATATAAGTGGGGCCCTGCTGTACAGGATAACATATGGTATAGGATAACATATGGTGCAGGATACCATATGGTGCAGAGTACCACATGGTACAAGGTCCCAATATGGCACAGGGTACCATATGGTACAGGGGTACCATATGGTACAGGGTACCATAGGGTACAGGGTACCATGGTACAGGACACATATGGTAACAGCTACAGGGATCCCTATGGAAATAAGTAAACCCTGACTTTTTTTGGGTTATCCTAGGGTTTTATACATATTACCTGGAGTTTACCTGGAGAGAGTTCCGAGGGTCAAAGCCCCCGCGGCCCGGTCTGTGACCAGGCCTCCTGGTGGATCAGAGCCTGATCAACCAGGGTGTTGCTGCTGGCTGCACACAAACCAATGTACAATTAAAAAAAATTACAAACAACAAAATTTCAGTTCTAAGACTGATGGAAGTGGAGCTGAAGAGGAATTCTATGGTTTTGAATCATATGGTACCATTGTAAACCCTATGGTACAATGGTGTCAAATTTTATACAATGGTATCATATGGACAATGGTACAATGTGCCATATGGTACATTGCACCATATGGTACATTATACCATATGGTACAGGGTACAGGACCCTAATGGAAATAAGTCTGTCTGAGTTTTTTGGTTATCCTAAGGGTTTTCCAAACATATGCTGCTATGTATGAATAATCTATGTAACTGAATTTGTGTACACCTGAATAAACTTACTTAAGCGCATGTGGCACATAAGTTTTTTATTTAGGTATACAAAAATAAAATTACATAGAATATCATACATAGCAGCATATGTTTGGAGAACCTAGGATAACCAAAAAAAGTCAGACAGACTTATTTCCATTAGGGTCCCTGTACCATATGGTATAATATACCATAGGTATAATGTACTATTTTGGTGCAATGTACCAATATGGCACATTGTACCATTGTACCATATGATACCATTGTATGACATGACACCATTGTACCATATGGTACAATGGTACCATATGATTCAAAACCATAGAATTCCTCTTCAGCTCCACTTCCATCAGTCTTAGAACTGTAATTTGTAAAGAGGAGAGTCAGAATTCGCCAGGAGAGTGAGTGGGGAGTGAGAGCTTCCTTGCCACCAGGAATGATGAACAAAGCTACTTTGGCGGTGTTCCCACAATGCTATGCGGGCGTCCGGATTTTTTCTATAGTGTGCACATTGACCACCCAGACCCATTCTCTCAGATGTAGACCTACCAGCCTTCTTGCGCTAAATTTGACGCCGCTAAAATTTTGGCATAGATCTACGGTTTGGACCTTGAACGTAAAGCCGTAGATCTATGGGACGGACCCTGAAAGGGTTAGTCAGTACCTGGCCAGCTGGGCTGTGGTTCGTAGGTCAATTTGCATGCAGCCAGCAGTAACAGCCTGGTTGATCAGACCCTGACTCACCATGAGGCCTGGTCTCAGACCAGCCCATGGGAGCTTTGAACCCCAAAACCCTCTCCAGGTAAACTCCAGGTCCAGGTATATTTAGGTGCCTCTGTTGTGCTAATTTGTACACTCAGGTGCATCTGTTGTATTAATTTGTACACTCAGGTGTATCTGTTGTGTTAATTTGTACACTCAGGTGCCTCTGGTGTGTTAATCTGTATGCTCAGGTGCCTCTGTTGTGTTAATTTGTATGTTCAGGTGCCTCTGTTGTGTTAATTTGTATACTCAGGTGGCTTTCTTGTGTTAATTTGTGCACTCAGGTATCTCTGCTGTGTAAAGTTATAGACTCAAGTGCTTCTCTTAACATAAGAACATAAGAAAGAAGGAACACTTCAACAGGCCTACTGGCCTACGCAAGGCAGCTCCAATTCTCCCACCAGCTTAAGGCAATGCCTTGACCTAGTGAGGTCAGAAATGTCACTTAAGGGAGGAGCAGTGCATCTGACCTATTAGCACAAGCTAGTCAGGTCCAACTCACACATCCACACCCATTCATGTATTTATCCAACCTAATTTTAAAACTACACAACGTCTTAGCATCTATGACAGTACTCGGGAGTTTGTTCCACTCATCCACAACTTTATTACCAAACCAGTGCTTTCCTATATCCTTCCTGAATCTGAATTTTTCCAATTTAAAGCCATTGCTGCGAGTCCTGTCTATGTTAGATATTTTTAGCACGCTATTTACATCCCCTTTATTAATTCCTGTTTTCCATTTATACACCTCAATTATATCCCCTCTAATTCTACGCCTGTCTAGAGAGTGCAGATTCAGGGCCCTCAGTGTATCCTCATAGGGAAGATTTCTGATACATGGGATCAACTTCGTCATCCTCCTTTGTACGTTTTCCAGTGCATTTATATCCATTCTATAATACGTTGACCAAAACTGTGCAGCATAATCTAAATGAGGCATAACCAAAGATTTACAGAGTTGAAGAACAACCTGAGGACTTCTATTATTTATACTTCTTGTTATGAAGCCATGAGAACACTAATGCACTGTTGTCTTGGTTTTAGATTACTACTAACCAGAACTCTTAAATCCTTTTGACAATCCATAATATTAAGATCTACATTATTTAGTTTATATGTGGCATGGTTATTTTCCTGTCCAACATTTAGAACTTTGCATTTGTCTATATTAACCCTTTGACTGTTGCAGGCCCCTTTCTGAAACTGTCATTCTATGTTGCAAAATATTCGAAAAAAAAAATTATTTTTTCTTATGAAAATGTTAAGATTATTTTTCTGATTGTTTTAGTTAAAAAATTTTTTTTTTTTTGCCATCAGTACTTACTGAGATATAGAGGCGTGAAGTTTGCAGAAAATGAGCCACGTGTGGCAACAGCGGTGACTGCCGCTCACCCAGTAAACTTTGATTTACTTGTATTTGAAGGTTTGTTGTTGTTTTTTTTTTCACTATTTTATTTTTTCACATAACTTATGTGGCCTGTGAGACCAAAGTGAGGTGCAATGTACATATATACACTCATTCTATACAACACAATAAGCACACATAATTATCAATATACTGTTTACATAACTTGTTTACAAAAACAAACAATACAAAAACTGTTTATTACTATTGTACTATAATATATATACCAATATACAGTCACTGGACATATTCCTAGAAGTTCTGCAGCTTGTGGAACTCTTTGAAACATGTTGTCATACATAATGGTGTTTTACACTCGTCACACATAAAACCTGTGTGTGTGCATTTTTGTGGACTTTTTTTTTTATGTGCAAAGACAAAACACCTCGTCTGAGCAGTTTTCTGCAAAGTATTAGCAGGCAGTTGTGTTATGTAGTTATCCTAGATAAATGGTCATGTGTCATCATTCCTTCCTTCCTAACTTCCTGCATTCCTTTCCTACCTTCCTGCATTCCTTTCCTACCTTCCTGCATTCCTTTCCTACCTTCCTACATTCCTTTCCTACCTTCCTGCATTCCTTTCCTACCTACCTTCCTTCCTACCTTCCTGCATTCCTTTCCTACCTTCCTGCATTCCTTTCCTACCTTCCTACCTTCCTGAATTCCTTTCCTACCTTCCTGCATTCCTTTCCTACCTTCCTACATTCCTTTCCTACCTTCCTGCATTTCTTTCCTACCTACCTTCCTACATTCCTTCGTCTTTCCTTCCTTACTTTTTTCCTTTCATCTCATCCTTCATTCATTCCTGCCTTCCATTCTTCCTTCCTTCTGATTTCTGTAATATATATACACATATATAGTCACTAGATACTTTCATATAACTGCTATTATCTTCATTCAGCAAGCTTGTCTTGTGTGTGAGTGTGTGGCTTATAATTGTTTTGAGTCAGGGGTCGGCAGCTGTCAAAATGACATATTGTCTCATTACTCACTCCCCCTACCGCCTGTCAAAACAATGGGGTCGGATGCTCCTTCCCCTCTATTCTATCTAATTATCTTTCTCCCTCATTCTCTTTCAATGTGTCTCTCTCTTTCTATCTGTCTATCAATGTCTCACAGGTACACATAAATACAAATATACATAGTGTAAATTACCTAGGATAACCCAAAAATCCAGACATAGTGCTATACTCTGCTTGAAGATGTGAGTAAACGTGATGACGATGCAGTCTTGTGGCTCTCTCTGAGACAGAGAGCTAGACGGATAGACAGGGAGCTTGGCAGACAGACAAATAGACAGACAGACATGTTTGTGTACCAGCAAAAACAAAGTGAGGGCGATGCTCATCAAATATCACCTCTAATGTTTTCTATCAGCTGCACCCTCCCCCACCCTCGTGTATGCTCATCAAACATCAGCTCTCATCAGATGTTATCTCATCTTATCATGTCATAGCCACTTTAATTTAGCAACAAAATAGTGTAGATGCATGTTTGATATAAACATCTGTTTATGTAACATTAGATGTTTGTAGATGGAAAAAAGTGGTGGACTTTGTTTATCATGCTTCAAGGAACTTATTATTACCTATTATTATTATTACCTATTCTTTTTCTCTTCCTTCTCCTCCTTCTCTGCCTTCTTCTTCTCCTCCTCCTCCTCCTCCTCCTCCTCCTTCTTCTTCTCCTCCTCCTCTCCTCCTCCTTCTCCTCCTCCTCCTCCTTCTCCTTCTCCTCCACCTCCTCCTTTCCTCCTCCCTCCTTCTCTCCCTCCTTCTCTCCTCCCCTCCTCCTCCTCCTCCTCCCCCTCCCCCTTCTCCCCCTCTCCTTCACCCTCCTCCCTTCCCCCCTCCTCCTTCTCCCTCCTCCTCCTCTTTGTCTTCTCTTCCTCCTCCTTCTCCTCTTCCTCCTCCTCTTTGTCTTTCTCTTCCTCCTTCTTCATTCTCCTTCATTCTTCTGGTATCCTGGGCATTCCTTTTGGTCTCAAACTACTCAAAACCATGAAATTGATCTTCACTGACACTTCCATCTGTGTTAGAGCATCACTTGGGAAGAGAAGAGTCCCAGATTTGCTGAGGAGTCACATATTTCTTACTGCTAGGCATGCTGAAAAAGGAGGACTGAAATGGCATTCCCACAATGCACCACTGGCTCCCCGATTTTTTTTATATGGTGCACACTGACCATGGAGACCCATTCTCTCACATGTGGGCCTACCAGCTTTCTCCTGCTTGATTTGAAGCCGCTAGAATTCCTGCGTATAAATACGTCAGAAACAGTGGCACGTAAGACATATATATATGGCCAAAACAGTCAAAGGGTTAAACTGTATCTGCCACTTCTCCGACCACTCCATGAGTCTATTCAAATCATCCTGGAGTGCTCTAATGTCCTCATTAGAATGAATTAGATGGCCTATTTTGATGTCATCAGCAAATTTGCTTATGTCACTATTTATTCCCTCATCTATGTCGTTTATGTAAATTGTGAAAAACAAGGGGCCAAACACTGAACCCTGTGGAACACCGCTTGTGACGTGCCCCCATTCTGCTTTCTCCCCATTTATGCAAACTCTCTGCTGCCTATTCATCAACCATGCCTCTACCCAGGAAAATATTTCTCCTCCTATTCTGTGTGCCTTAAGCTTCCTCAATAGCCTCTGATGTGGAACCCCATGATCTACCTCCTCAAATACCTTAGTGAAGAAAGTTAGTAAATTTGTAAAACAGGAATGCCCCTTTGTAAAACCGTGCTGAGATTCATCAATCAATTTATGCCTCTCGAGATGGCTACGAATTGCTTGGGCAATTATTGATTCCACAAATTTTCCCACTATGGAGGTAAGGCTTATTGGTCTATAGTTCAAAGCTAAGGATCTGTCACCTGCCTTGTAGCTTGTGCTGCTGGGTCTGGTGCCGTGCTCCTTCCTTGAGAGGAGGTGACCAGACTGGGTGGGTAATTGGGCTAATACAGGGGGACGGGTCATTGGGCTAATCTGGGGGGGGGGAGGAGACATGGACCTGCTCTGCATGGGTCAGTAGGCCCGTTGCAGTGTTTCCTTTTTTCTTATGTTCTTATGTTCTAAATAGGTATTACATTTGCCACTTTCCATTTACACAAATGGAGCTAACTCTTCCACACAACCAGTTACAGTTGGGGTCCCACAAGGAAGTGTCCTTGGCCCTCTCCTCTTTCTCATTTACATCAATGACCTACTGAATGCATCACAACTACTCAAACCCACATTATTTGCAGATGACACAACATACGTCTTCTCTCACCCAAACCCAGTCACACTGTTACTGCTGAATTACAGAAAATATCTACCTGGATGATGACTAACAAGCTTACACTGAATACTAACAAAACTTACTTCATTCAGTTTGGAAACAGAGCCACAAATGTTCCACTTAACATAGCACTAAATGGATCACCCATCACAAGATGCACAGAGTGAAAGTTCCTAGGAACCCACATTGACAGTAGCCTTAAATTCCAGACCCATATACAACAAATTTCCAAGAAAATCTCTAAGACAGTAGGCACACTATCAAAGATATGATACTAGGTTCCACAATCAGCTGTCCTTGCACTATATCACTCACACATCTACCCACATCTCACATGTGGAATTTGTGCATGGGAATCAACAACATTAAATCACCTAAGACCACTAATAACCAAGCAAAATGCTGCAGCCAGAATGATAATGAATTCCCACTCCAGACAGCATACTCCACCAAGATTCAGAAATCTAAAACTACTTGCCATAAAGAACATCCATACTTATTCCTGCGCCTACTACATACATACATAGAACACTACACTCAAACTTCTCACCAACCTTTATAGGATGCACGACCATAACACAAGACACAGATTACTTTTTGATGTATCCTGTGCCCACACCACACTATGTAAGAACTCTATGCACATAAAGGGCTCCAAAATTTGGAACTCATTTCCAGTAAATACTAAAGTAAATACATAAATATTAAATACTCAATACAGGAGGGCCCCACTTATATGGCGGGTTAGGTTCCAGGCTACCACCGTAAAGCGGAAACCGCCGTAAAGTGGAACACCCTTTTTTTCCTCTTAAAAATGCATACAAACACTAGATAACAAGTTTACACTAACACATATTATGTTAGCAATAGAACCAGGCATCAAAAAACAATAAAAAAGTACAATACACACATAGTGCACTCATTACTTACCTTAAAATATTTATAGTCTTAATCTAGGGTGAGACAAGTAGTATTTATTGTAAGAAATCAAGTGTAGTATGTATGGTAGTCAGCCAGGCTACCATACCAGGCCACCCCACCCACACATACTATTCTATGATATTTAAGCATCCCAGAGCGATAAAATGTATATATAGTTCACTCATTACTTACCTTAAAATATAGGGTGAGATGAGTAGTATTTATTGTAAAAAATCAAGTGTGGTATGTATGGTAGTCAGCCAGGCTACCATACCAGGCCACCCCACCCACACATACTATTCTATGATATTTAACCCTTTGACTGTTTCCGACGTATAAATACGTCTTACGAGCCAATGTTTCTGACGTATTTATACGCACAAATTCTAGCGGCTTCAAATCGAGCGCCAAAGGCCTGATAGCCTACACGGGAGAGAATGGGTCTCAGTGGTCGGTGTGCACCCTGTGAAAAAAATCTGGGACCTAGTGGTGCATTGTGGGAATGCCATGTTGTCAGTCCATTTTCACCATGCCTCTCGGTAAGAAGTTCCTCACTCCTCGGCGGATTGGAGGTCTTTTGTTCCCAAGTGATAGCTCTAACAGCGATGAAAGTGTCAGTGACAGTGAATTCAAGGGTTTTCAAGTGAGTGTTACCGAAAAAAGTGCCCAGGATAACATAAATAGTGACGAAAACCCAGATGACCCACAACCTTCGACCTCTGGTGCTGTGCCGGCTTGTTCACGTTCATGTTCGCCTGTACCAGGATGAAAGAGGAAACTATTTGGTCGTGTACAACACCCTGATGATAGCAGTGATAGTGATAGTGATGATTTCAAGGTCATGAAAGCAGTTCAAGTGACAGTGAGAGTGAATATTCCCCAGTGAAGCGCCAGTATGTACGACGTAGCATGCGTCTGGTAGTGTTTCATATGTTGTTCCAAGGGGAAGGAGAAACTCTGGGACACATCCTGTGGCCCAACACCACGACCTGATAGTGAAATGACGATATTGTAACGATGGGTATGAATGGTGACAGTGAGGGAGGAGGCAGTGGTGGTGATAGTGAGGGTGGCACGGCCCATGTGGCACCATCACCGGCCACGCTACTAAGCCACGCGGCTGACTCAGCAGAACAACCACCTCACCCTACCCCACACTGCCACAACCTGCACCACCACAACCTGCACAGCCACAACCACAGCCACAACCACGGTACAATATCCAGACCCCACCAGCAGACCGCATCTGGGATTGGCAGGACGGTGACGAGTTTGTTCCAGTCCCCATGACTTTGATGAAACACAAAGTGGAATAAAGCCATCTTGTCCACTTGGGAACAATGCCAGTGAACTGGACTGCTTTGAGTTATTCTTCGATGAACCCCTGATGGACATCATTGTCAGGGAAACCAACACATACTGTGAATACACCATGGCAAATACAATTCTCTCACCAAAATCACGGCTACACAAGTGGAAGGAGACAACTGTGGCAGAGATGTACCTGTTTTTTGCCACAATAATGCTTATGCCACATGTGTATAAGCACAACTGTCACCACATACTGGACAACAGATTGCCTGATTTCAACTCCAGGTTTTAGTGACATTATAAGTGTCAATCATTTCCTGATACTGTTGCGTATGTTACACTTTCAGACAAAACCAGGCCTGACAGAAGCGACAGGTTATATAAGATAAGAAATGTGTTTATGTACCTGAAACAAAAGTGCTGCATGTATTTTTATCCCTTCAGGAAGCTTGTTATTGATGAGTCCTTGATTTTATTCAAAGGAAGACTCTCATTCAAGCAATATATACCAAGCAAGAGGAAACGCTTTGGTATAAAGCTATTTGTACTGTGTGATTGCAGAAGTGGTCTTGTTTTAGATATTATTGTGTACACTGGCAGTAATACTTTGAGAGATACCATGAAGTTATTGGGTATCTCTGGTGATGTGGTTCGAACAATGATGGAACCATATCTTGGTAAGGGGCATATGTTATTTACTGATAACTGGTACACAAGCCCCTTACTCAGTGATTTCTTGCGAGTGAACTTGACAGACGTGTGTGGCACAGTGCGTGGTAATCGCAAACATATGCCAAGGTTCGACGCTGGCACTCGCAGAGGTGAGGTGCAAGCCTTTGCTGCCAATGACATCATGGCATTTCGGTGGCATGACAAACGTGATGTCACATTGTTGACATCAGTTCACACAAACGAAATGGTACCCAGTGGCAGGGACAACAGAGAGACCAATGAACCCATTCTAAAGCCTGCAGCTGTCATGGACTACAACCTCAATATGCGCTTAGTGGACAAATGTGACATGCAGATTGGGTTTGCAGACTGTGTACGCAAGAGTTATAAGTGGTATATCAAACTTTTTTTCCATCTTGTTGATATCTCTATGCTAAATGCTTATAACATATACAAGTTGAAGACCAACAAAACACCAAAATATGGTGAATTTTGCCTGTCAGTAATCAGACAAATAATTTGCAAAGTACAAAGGAGCAACTCCTGCAATAGACCAGCGCCCACAGACGTCATCTCGTATGAGGCCTGGTGATCACTACCCCATACAACTGCCTCCTACTACTGCCAAGAAAAATGCTCAGAAGAGGTGTTATGTATGTATGCATACCACAAAACGCCCACAAACACGCAGAGACACTCGTTTATGTGTGAGGAGTGTGAAGTGCCCCTCTGCATATACCCATGTTTCAAAGAGTTCCACAAGCTGCAGCAGTTCTAGGAACGTGTTTAGTGACTGTACATATGTATATATATTATGGAACAATAGTAATAAACATTGTTTTGTATTGTTTGTTTGTGTAAACAAAGTGTATACACAAACTAATAGTGATAAAGTTTGTTCTGTTATTGTGTTGTAAATAATGAGTGTATATTTGAACATGCACCTTACATTGGTCTCACAGGCCACATAAGTTACCTGGAAAAGAAAAATATTGAAAAATGCAAGAAACCTTTGAATTAGAGTAAATAAAAGAATACCGGGTGGGCGGCAGTCGCCGCTGTTGCCGTACGCACGTCAATTTCTGCAAACTTTGCGGCTCTATATCTCGGTAAGTACTGATGGCAAAAATTTTTTTTTAGGCTTAAAAACACTAGTAAAAATATTCCTAACATTTTCATAAGAAAAAATAATTTTTTTTTTTTTCGAATATTTGGCGACATAGAATGACAGTTTCAGAGAGGGCCCTGAAACAGTCAAAGGGTTAAGCATCCCAGAGCAATAAAATGTATATACAGTTCACTCATTACTTACCTTAAAATATAGGGTGAGATGAGTAGTATTTATTGTAAAAAATCAAGTGTGGTATGTATGGTAGTCAGCCAGGCTACCATACCAGAGAGAAAGAATGAGTGCATGAGAGAGGACAGGCGCAGAGTTATGTAAACAAACCAGGCGAAGGTAAGTTTTGTAAACAAAGTGTACACGTCTGGTTTGTGTACAAGTTACATTGTGTACAGGTTGTCTCTACATTGATACAGTAGAATAAATAAAGAAGAACACTCCCATTCTCATGTAACATCATTTTGAGAAGAAATGATGCTCTGAGTGAAGGCAATGGAAGTAAGTCACTCTGACTTTTTTGGGTTATCCTAGGTTCTCTACACATATGTTGTTATGTATTTTTATGTTATGTATCGTGTTTATTATATAATTTGAAAAAAAATATCACGGATGGATTAATGAAAATGTGTATATTAACGTAATATACAACATTAATGATACACCGAGCTCAGACAGCGTAAACAAACAAACTGAACAGGTTGTGGACGATCACTCGGTCAGGAGAAATAGACGGTATTAATACGTGTCCAGTTTTAATTCATTCATGTACATTTGTAAGAGTTTGTGAAACTTTTACCTTATAATATTTTTATTATTATTATAATAATTAAATCACGAAACAAATACTCTTACACTGTGTATAAGTTAGTACAGAATTATAGCTATAAAGTGAAGGCATACGAAAGGAATATTTTTCTACAGTTATCCCTAGTAACAGGTGACGGGCTAGAGAAAACGTAATTCTTCCGACACTTCTACAAACCGTTTGGTAAACATCTCATATATATTTGTATAAATTTTATACTGTGGGTGCATGTATCATGTTTGTGTGTTACATAATGTGTTTCTTATATAATTTTGAAAAAAATATCATAGATAGATTAAGGGAAATGTCTATATTAACGTAATATGCGACATTAATGCGCCCAAGAGATTATTATTATTATTATTATTATTATTATTATTATTATTATTATTATTGCATCAAGAGTAGAGAGACTCTTAGTGATTTTAATGTGTACTTACATGCCAGCACAGTGTGTAAGTTTATTTAGGTACAGGTGTACACAAGTTTAATTATCAAGTACAATACATATAAAATATACAATAACTTTAAAACACTTGAAATTTTGGAAAGTTTCCAGACATAATAAGATGTGCTCAGGGAGAATGTAAACAAACTCGGTGGGCCGCTGTGACCGTATTAGAAAGACAGTTGGGGGGAGCCGTATAGCAAGTTTTGGTCATAATTTGAAATGTCCGTATTAGCGGAACGCCGTAAAGCGAAACGCCGTAAAACGGGGCCCTGCTGTACTTAAATTAAGATCTCCCAATTACCTAAATCTTAACACTTCAAAATTTAACCCTTTCAGGGTCCGTCCCATAGATCTATGGCTTCACGTCCAGGGTCCAAACCGTAGATCTACGCCAAAATTCTAGCTGCGTCAAATTTAGCGCAAAAACGCACCTAGGCCTTCATGTGAGAGAACGGCTCTGTGTGGTGGGTGTGCACCGTAAACAAAAATTCTAGGCGCCCGCACAGCATTGTGGGAACGCCGGCTCAGTTGCCTTTGTTCACCATGCCTCGTTGCAAGGTAGCTCTCACTCCAAGGAAAATTGGGACTCTCCTCTTCGTATCTGATAGTTCTGACACTGATGGAAGTGGAAGTGAAGATTAATTCTTTGGCTTTGATCAGTTAGTGACCGAAAGGAATGACCAGGATATCAATAATAGTGCAGAAAACCCTGACGATCCTCAACCTTCTACCTCTGGTGTGGGCACTCGTCAGTCATGATCAGTTGTACCTCAATGCAAGAGAAAACTATTATTTTCACGTGGCCAGGCCTCTGACTTCAGTAATGATGATGATAGTGACATGGATTGTGATTTTATTGCTCTTGACGATCATTCGAGTAGTGATAGTGAGCAATCATAATCACCAGTGAAGCATCGGTATGTACGCTGCCGCATGGGCTCGGGTAGTGTACCCTATGCTGTGCCCAGGGGACAGAGTACATCCCGTGGCCCTACACCACGAATAGACAGTGAAAGTGAGGATGATGTGGCTACACTTGGCATGGATAGACTACAGGCATCAGTAGATGGTGGTAGTGGTGATGGTAGTGCCACGGCCATGTGTGACTCACCAGCCCAGGCTAGGACCCACGCTGCTGACTCCTCAGTCCAAGGATAAAGCGGAGCATCAGCCACCAGCCCACCACAACTACAACTACCTGCACAACCAGTCTATGACGTCCAGTATCCACCAGCAAACTCTTGCTGGGATTAGCAGCAAAATCCCAATTTTGTTCCTAAGCCCCACCACTTTGATGTCTCTCAAAGTGGAATTCTACCTACTTGTCCCCTTGGAACCACGGCCAATGAACTGTAATTTTTTGAAATATTCTTTGACCAGCCCTTGATGGAAACTATTGTCAGGGAAAGTAACAAGTATTTTGAGTACACCATGGCAAATACGATCATATCATAACAGTCAAGACTACACCGGTGGAAAGAGACGACTGTTGTAGAAATGTATTTGCTTTTTGCAACAATAATGCTTATGCCCCATGTCTATAAGCATAATATAAAAGCATACTGGTCCACAGATCGGCTAATTTCTACCCCGGTCTTCAGTGAAATCATCCCAGTGAACAGGTTTATCTTACTGTTACGTATGTTGCACTTCTCTGACAAAACCAGGCCTGACAGACGTGACAGGTTATACAAGATTAGAAATGTTTTTATGTATCTCAAACAAAAGTTCAACATGTACTTTTATCCATTCAAGAATCTTTTAATTGACGAGTCTTTGATTTTGTTCAAAGGTAGGCTGTCATTGAAGCAGTATATACCAAGTAGAGGAAACGCTTTGGTATAAAACTGTTTGTACTCTGTGACTGTGACATTGGCCTGGTATTGGATATAGTTGTATACAATGGATGTAAAACATTGAAAGATACCAAGATGTTATTAAGTATCGCAGGTGATGTAGTGAGAAGCATGATGGCACCTTATCTTGGTAAGGGGCATACGTTATACAGTGGACCCTTAACCAGTGATGGCATCGATTAACGATAAATCTGACTAGCGATACATTTAAACGCAAAAATTTTGCCTCAACTAGCGCTTAAAAACCCGACCAGCGCTATTCATTCTGTACCATACGCGTCCATTTTTGCCTGAGCGCGCCTCACTTGTCCCTTGGGTGTCAGTGTTTACAAACCAGCCAGCCACCGCGGTCGCTTCCAAACATACAACAACTGGAACATTTCATATTATCACAGCCTTTGTAGTGATTGCACCTGCAAAATAAGTCACCATGGGCCCCAAGAAAGCTTCTAGTGCCAACCCTACAGCAAAAAGGGTGAGAATTACTATGGAGATGAAGAAAGAGATCATTGCTAAGTATGAAAGTGGAGTGCGTGTCTCTGAGCTGGTCAGGTTGTATAATAAACCCCAATCAACCATCGCTACTATTGTGGGTAAGAAAACGGCAATCAAGGAAGCTGTTCTTGCCAAAGGTGCAGCTGCTGCTGCACCACAGTCAGCTGTTGTTCTTGCTGCACCACAATCAGCTGTATTACTCGAAGATGTGGAGAGAGTGTTGTTGGTGTGGCTTAACGTGAAACAATTACCGAGAAACGATTAACCCCGGAGGGTTAGCCACCCAGGATAACCCAAGAAAGTCACTGCATCATCGAGGACTGTCTAACTTATTTCCATTGGGGGTCCTTAATCTTGTCCCCCAGGATGCGACCCACAACAGTTGACTAACACCCAGGTGAACAGGAAAAAATGCCTGGAACTAGTGCTCATATTGGTGAGGTTGGTGGGGAGGATGTGGAAGAGTTGGTGGAGGAGGACAATGAAGAACTAACCACTGATGAGCTGTTAGATCATCTTCAACAGTAAGAGGCCACACCTGAGGAAACTGCTTCGGAGGAGGGGAGAGAGAAATTGAAGAAGTTGCCTACTTCAAAGATTAAGGAAATGTGTGCAATGTGGCTTAAAGTGCAAACCTTTTTTGATGAAAATCACCCTCACACAGCTATTGCAAGCCATGCTGGTGACTATTACACTGGCAATGTTGTGAAACACTTTAGGATAAAGGAACGAGAGGTACAGGCCTCTATGGACAGATATGTTGTGCGACAGAAGTCCAGTGACTCTGAAGCTGGTCCTAGTGGCATTAAAAGAACAAGGGAAGTAACCCCAGAAAAAGACTTGCTGCCTCAAGTGCTAATGGAAGGGGATTCCCCTTCTAAACACTAACAAGATCAACGGTCTCCCCTCCTCTCATCCCATCAATCATCACCAGATATTCAATAAAGGTAAGTGTCATGTAACTGTGCATGTCTTCTTCAGTTTGTGTGTATTAAAATTAATATTTCATGTGGTAAAATTTTTTTTTTTCAATACTTTGGGGTGTCTTGCATGGATTAATTTGATTTCCATTATTTCTTATGGGGAAAATTAACTTGACTAACAATTATTTTGATTAACGATGAGCTCTCAGGAACGGATTAATATCGCTGGTTGAGGGTCCACTGTATACTGATAACTGGTACACAAGCCCTTTACTCAGTGATTTCTTGCGAGTGAACAAAACAGATGTGTGTGGCACAGTGCATTCTAATCGTAAACATATGCCCAGGTTCAACGCAGGTGCTCGTGGTGATGACATGCAGGTGTTTACTGCCAATGACATCATGGCATTACGGTGGCATGACAAACGAGATGTCACATTGTTGACAACTATTCACCGTAACGAAATGCAAGACAGTGGCAAAGCTGATCGAGTGGCTAATGAACATATTCAAAAACCAGTGAGTGATTTATTATACACAAAACATGCGCTTGGTTGACAAATGTGACATGCAGATTGGCTTTGTTGATTTTGTTCGTAAGAGTTACAAGTGGTACATGAAACTTTTCTTCCATCTCATGGACATTTCAATGCTCAATGCATATAATATGTACCAAATGAAGACTGGCAACAGACCACCGTGTGGTGAATTTTGTTTGTCTGTTGTCAGACAACTCATAATGAAGTACAGTGGTCCCTCGTTTTTCGTAATTAATCCGTTCCTGGAGCCGTTACTATAAACGAATTTTACGATTTACGAATCAATTTTCCACATAAGAAATAATGTAAATACAATTAATCCATTCCTGACACACAGAAGTATTAAAACAAAAAAAATTTTTTACATGAAATATACATGTAGTACAAAAACAATACAATGGGAAATGATGAATGAAACATTAACAGCATAACACTACCTTTATTGGAGATTCTTCTTAAGTGTATGGGAGACTGGAGGAGCTGAGTGGATTGTTTATAGTTTGGAAGGGGAATCCCCTTCCATCAACACCTCAGGTATCAATTGCTTTTCTGGGGTTGCTTGTCTTCTCTGTTCCTTAATGTCACTAGGACCACCTTGAGAGTCAATGGAGTCCTGTCTCGCAAAATAACTGTGGAGAGAGCTCTGTTTGTGGCGTCTCTTTAACACTTTCCTAAAATGGCCCAAGACTTTGTCACTGTACATGTTGCCAATATGGCTTGCAACAACCTTGTTAGGGTGATGTTTCTCCATAAATCTTTCCATCTTACCCCACAGAGCAAAAATCTCTTTAATTTCTGAAGAAGGCACCTTCTTCCATCTCTCTTCCTCCTCCTCTGCAGCAAGATTCTGAGCTGCGATGTGTTGCTCTTCCTACTGAAGCTCTTGCAGCTCCTCAGTGGTGAGCTCTTCGTTGTGGTCTTCCACCAATTCTTCCACATCCTCCAAACTCACATCCAACCCCATGGAACTCCCCAGTGCCACAATTGATTTTACTACAGACATAGGCTCATCAGGGTCAGTCCCAAACCCTTCAAAATCCCTCTTGTGGACACAATCTGGCCACAATTTTCTCCAGGCAGAGTTCAAAGTCCTGGTAGTCACTCCCTCCCAAGCCATACCTATAAGGGTTATGCAATGGAGGATGCTGAAGTGTTCTCTCCAAAATTCCCTTAGGGTCAAGTGAGTGTCTGTGGTCACAGTCAAGCACCTGTGAAACATTGCTTGTGTGTAGAGTTTTTTAAAGTTTGCAATGACCTGCTGGTCCATGGGCTGGAGGAGAGGAGTGGTATTCGGGGGCAAGAACTTTACTGTGATGAACCCAAACTCCTCAAAAATTAGGTCATCCAAGTTTGGAGAATGAGCAGGTGCATTGTCCATTACTAGCAGGCACTTGAGATCCAATTTCTTTTCCAGGAGATACTCATTCACACTAGGGCCAAACACTTCATTGAACCACTCGACGAAAATTTCCCTCGTGACCCATGCCTTACTATTAGATTTCCAAAACACACACAATTTACTCTTCATAACATTGTTTTTCCTGAACACTCTGGGATTTTCTGAATGGTACACTAGTAATGGCTTCACCTTGAAATCCCCACTAGCATTAGCACAGAACATTAGCGTTAGCCTGTCTTTCATAGGCTTGTGTCCTGGCATTGCCTTTTCCTCTTGTGTAATGAAGGTCCTCTTTGGCATTTTTTTCCAAAGAGGCCTGTTTCGTCACAATTGAACACTTGTTCAGGTTTCAGTCCTTCAGCCTCTATGTACTCCTGGAATTCATGCACATATTTTTCAGCCGCCTTGTGGTCTGAACTGGCAGCCTCACCATTCCTTACCACACTGTGTATGCCAGTACGGTTCTTAAATCTCTCAAACCAGCCTTTGCTGGCCTTAAATTCACTCACATCACCACTATTTGCAGGCAATTTCTTTACCAAATCTTCATGCAATTGCCTAGCCTTTTCACAAATAATTGAAGCCATAAGAGTATCTCCTGCTAATTGTTTCTCATTTATCCACAACAATAATAACTTCTCAACCTCTTTCAGTACTGGTGATCTCATTTTTGTCAGCATAGTTACTCCCTTTGCAACAATAGAGGCCTTGATTTCCTTTTTCTTGGCCACTATGGAACATAAGGTTGTGTAGGGTTTCTTATACATCCTGGACAGTTCGGCCACACTTGTACCACTTTCATATTGTTCAATGATGGTTTTCTTAAATTCAATCGTATTTCTCACCTTTTTTACCACAGGCTTGGCACTAGGAGCTTTCTCTGGAGCCATGGTAGCTTATTTAGTACTTGCAAGCGCTAAAATAAATGGAATATTATGAAATATTTCGCTGGAGCATGTGAGGGGACCTTCGCTCACTGGTAAACAATGCCAGACTGGCTGCCGCCACAGCTCACGCCATGGGTACTCATCCCGGACGAACTACGACTCGCGAGTCAACCTATGAAAAGCGAGTCCATGTTTATACGAAAATACCCCTATGATTGGCGAAATTTACGATTGCCGAGAGCTACGAAAAACGAGGGACCACTGTACCAGGTAACAACACCTGCTATACAACAAGGTACTCGAATTCCTCAGAATATACCCAAGCATTTGAAGAGGGAAGGTGATCATTTCATAATACAGCTTCCTTAAACTAAGAAGAAATTTGCTCAGAAGAGATGCATCGTCTGTGCACAAACAAAATGAGGGCAACAAAGACGCAAAGACACTCAGTTTATGTGTGAGGAATGTAAGGTGCCTCTGTGTATGGTGCCTTGTTTCAAGGAGTTCCACAAGCTCCAGCAGTTCTAAAACCATGTCCAGTGATTGTAAATATGTAAATACATGATAGAACATTAGTATTATACAAGATTTGTGCATGTTTGTTGTAATAAACAAAAGTGGTCAACAATAATATGATAATAACTTTAGTGTGCTTATTGTGTTCAATACAGTAAGTTTAAATATATACATTATATACAGTATTGGTCTCTCAGACCCCAAATGTTAGTAGGAAAAGAAAAAAATTAGAAAAGAAAAGAAAAAACTACAAAAAACGTTAAATAAAGTAATGCGCGAATGTGGAAATCATCGATGTTGCCACCACCTAGTCATTCTGGGTAAACTTCTTGGCACTGTATCTTGGTAAGTACTGATCAGAATTTTTTTTTTGTCTTATTACCTTCACAAAAATACACTCTTTAGTTCTGTAAGAAAAAATAATTTTTTTTTTTCAAAATTTCTCGGACACTGGAGCACCACTTCAGATTTTGGCCTTGGACCCTGAAAAGGGTTAAATACCCAAAGTTCATACATAACTTAATATACTACATTGTAGTATAAATACCTGATAAATTAGACACATGTGCAACACTTGGGTATCTTTAATGAGAAAACGTTTCTCCACATAGTAGCTTCATCAGTCCAATACAAAGCAGAAAGGTGTAAGGAGAGGCAGAGTTTGAGGTAATCAATCCCTCAGCCTGGAGTCAACTCCAGGCTGAGGGACTGATTACCTCAAACTCTGCCTCTCCTTACATCTTTCTGCTTTGTATTGGACTGATGAAGCCACTGTGTGGCAAAAAGTTTCTCATTAAAGATACCCAAGTGTTGCACATGTGTCTAATTTATCAACTTGTCGGTTCTCTGAAACATTCATCAACAGCATAAATACCTGCACAAAACTGTATGGCCTTACACCCTATTGTATCATTCTCATATTGTAAACTGCATTCACCAACATTCAATATTATATTCCAATAATATAACTTATATATTTACTACTGATATACACAACCTACAAACTACCTTCAGATTGTCCCAATGTAATATCCCCAGATTGTAACTTAAGTTAACATACTGTCAGATTTAACCCTTTTATTGTCGACAGGCCCTCTCCCAAACTTGTTCTCAGGGTCGAAAATTTTTCGAAAAAAAAAAATCTTTTTTTCTTATGAAATGATAGAGCATATTTTTGTGAGTATTATAGGCCATTTTTTTTTTTTTGTGATCAACACTTACCAAGATATGGAGGCATGAAGTTGACAGAAAATGAGCCGCTTACGGCAACATTGCCAACTGCCGATCATGCGGAAATAGTTTATTTTTTTCCAATTTTTTCTTTTATTTTTTAACATTTTATTTTTTCAAGTAACTTTTATGGCATGTGAGACCAATATAAGCCATGTTTTGGATACAGTAAGGTCCCACTTTATGGCATTTCACTTTACAGCATTCCGCTAATACGGTCATTTCAAATTATGACCTAACCTCAATATACGGCTCCCCCCACCTGACTTTCTAATACAGTCACCACACACCACCCTGTTTGTTTACAATCTCCATGAGCTCCGTAAGCGCCACGTTTCTCCACTGTGTCTGGAAACTTCAAAATTTCAAATATGCAGGTACATATTAAAATCAGTAAGAGTGTCTTATGTCTCGAGATGCCATATTAGTAATGATAATAATACTCAATAACAATCATCGAGTCCTAGGTAGTAGGTTGGTAAACAGCAAGCGCCCAGGGAGGTACTACCATCCTGCCAAGTGAGTGTACAACGAAAACCTGAAATTGTTTTACATGATGGTAGGATTGCTGGTGTCTTTTGTCTGTCTCATAAACATGCAAGATTTCAGGTACGTCTTGCTACTTCTACTTGCACTTAGGTCACACTACACATACATGTACAAGCATATATATACACACCCCTCTGGGTATTCTTCTATTTTCTTTCTAGTTCTTGTTCTTGTTTATTTCCTCTTATCTCCATGGGGTAGTGGAACAGAATTCTTCCTCCGTAAGCCATGCGTGTTGTACGAGGCGGCTAAAATGCCGGGAGCAAGGGGCTAGTAACCCCTTCTCCCGTATAAATTACTAAATTTAAAAGAGAAACATTCGTTTTTTTCTTTTTGGGCCACCCTGCCTTGGTGGGATACGGCCAGTGTGTTGAAAGAAAGAAAGAAAGAATCAATGAGTCTCATTAAATGTCGTATATTATGTTAATATACACATTTTCATTAAACTATGTATGATATTTTTTCAAAATTATAAAATAAACATGATACATAACATATAAAGATGATAAATACACTCCACAATAGAATGAATAAACATAAATACGAGATGTGGGAGCCAGACAACTTATATTAGTGACGGCAAGAAGAACATTTTCTCTAGTCCAACATAAGAGAAAACGTGTTATTGGGGGTAACTGCAGAAAATTATTCCTTTTGTATGCCTTTGCTCAGAGTGTTATTTCTTCTAAAAAATGGTGTTAGATGAGAATGGGAGTGTTCCTCTTTATTTATTCTACCGTATCAATGTAGAGACAACTTGTACACAATGTAGCTTGTTCACAAACCAGACGTGTACACTTTGTTTACATAACTCACGTTCACCTCGTTTGTTTACATAATTCCATGAGTGTCCTCTCCCATATTCTCATTCTCTCATTCTCTCTCTCTCTCATTCTCTCTCTCTCTCATTCTCTCTCTCTCTCATTCTCTCTCTCTCTCTCATTCTCTCTCTCTCTCTCTTATTTATTTGTTTTATCTCGTTTACTCACCTCTGACCCTACATTAAGACTACAAATATTTTAAGGTAAGTAATGAGTGAAATGTATGAGCATTTTAACGCTCTGGGATGCTTAAATGTTATAGAATATTATGTGTGGATGAGGTGGCCTGGTATGGTAGCCCGGCTGGCTACCATACATACCACACTTGATTTCTTACAATAAATACTATTTGTCTCACCCTAGATTAAGACTACATATATTTTAAGGTAAGTAATGAGTGTACTCTATGTGTATTTTACTTTTTTATTGTTTTTTAATGGCTAGTTCTACTGCTAACACCAATGGAAATACGTTACACTGTCTGACTTTTTTGGGTTATCCTAGGTACTTTACACATATGCTGCTATGTATGATAACTGGTAACTGCATTTGTGTATACAGTGGACCCCCGCATAACGATGGCATCACATAGCGATTATTTCGCATACCGCTTACTTTAATCGCAAAAATTTTGCCTCACATACCGCTTAAAAACCTGCTTACCGATTTTCGTCCGAGACGCGGCCTGAGCCACGCTCACATGTTCCGCCGGTGGCATTGTTTACCAGCCAGCCTCCGCGGTAACATCCAAGCATACAATCGGAATATTTCGTATTATTACAGTGTTTTCGGTGCTTTTTCTGGAAAATAAGTGACCATGGGCCCCAAGAAAGCTTCTAGTGCCAACCCTACAGCAGTAAGGGTGAGAATTACAATAGAGATGAAGAAAAAGATCATTGATAAGTATGAAAGTGGAGTGCATGTCTCCGAGCTGGCCAGGTTGTATAATAAACCCCAATCAACCATCGCTACTATTGGTGGTACAGCTGCTGCTGCTGCTGCACTGTCAGCTGCTGCTGCTGCTGTAGCACCGTTGTTGGTGTGGCTTATTGAGAATACCAAGAAACAATTAACCCCAGAGGATTTGCCACCCAGGATAACCCAAAAAAGTCAGTGTCATCGAAGACTGTCTAACTTATTTCCATTGGGGTCCTTAATCTTGTCTCCCAGGATGCAACCCACACAAGTCGACTAACACCCAGGTGAACAGGGAAAAATGCCTGGAACTAGTGCTCATATTGGTGAATTTAAAGCCAGCAAAGGTTGGTTTGAGAGATTTAAGAATCGTAGTGGCATACACAGTGTGATAAGGCCTGTTCTGGAAGAAAATGCCAAACAGGACCTACAGTACTCAGGAGGAAAAGGCACTCCCAGGACACAGTGTCTCATCAGTCATTGCTGCATCTTCAATAAAGGTAAGTGTCATTTATTCTTCATTTAGTAGACTAGTACATGCACAATATATACTGTGCATGTACTACTCTACTATTGTGCATGTATCCTTCTCTTTGTGTGTGGGAAAATGTATATTTCATGTGGTAAAATTTTTTTTTTTCATACTTTTGGGTGTCTTGCACGAATTAATTTTATTTCCATTATTTCTTATGGGGAAAATTCATTCACATAACGATTATTTCGCATAACAATTACCCCTCTTGCACGGATTAAAATCGTTAACCGGGGGTCCACTGTATCTGAATAAACTTACTAACTTAATATATGTTAATGTAAACTTGTTATCTAGTATTTGTATGCATTTATAAGTGGAAAAAAAGAGGTGTTCCACTTTATGGCGATTTCCGCTTTACGGCAGCAGCCTGGAATCTAACCTGCCGCATAAGTGGGGCCCCTACTGTATATACACTCGTTGTATGGTACACATATTATTGCCAAGAAATATATACATAGTATTTATAGGTCCCAGCAATGTTTTGGTGGGGAAGGGAGTGTGGGTTTGTGTAAACAACATGGCTGGCTGGCCAGTTGGCCTGCTGGTTGGCTCTGTCTCTATCTGTCTCACAGGTACACATAAATACAATTATACATAGTGTAAATTACTTAGGATACACAAATATAACAATAATAACAATTGAAGCATGGTGTAAGAGAGTGCATCATTGTCTTCTCTCTCCACTAATGAGAATGTT
This sequence comes from Cherax quadricarinatus, assembly GCF_026875155.1. Taxonomy (NCBI): domain Eukaryota; kingdom Metazoa; phylum Arthropoda; class Malacostraca; order Decapoda; family Parastacidae; genus Cherax; species Cherax quadricarinatus. Next base: position 37,399,633 of record NC_069451.1, on the reverse strand, counting down.
GACATTTGATGAGGGTACACTGCCTTCCCTTTACACTTACCCCTTTCTGAAACTGTCATTCTATGTCGCTAAATTTTTGAAAAAAAAAAAAAAAAAAAAAAAAAAAAAAAAAAAAAAAAAAAAAATCTTATGAAATGATAGAGAATCTTTTCCCGATGGTAATGACACCAAAAGTTCGAAATTTGGTCGAAAACTCATGGAATTACGCTCCTGCAAAGTTAGCTGTCTCAGCAATATATGCGTATCGGCGATTTCGCCGACTTTGAGCCCTATTGTCAGTCAATTCCGTTTTTCCAGTTGACCAAACTCATACCTATTTCTCTAGAACCCCATTTTGTCTATCAGCTGAGTACAAGAAACCGCCCATTTACCAATTTGGACTACCCAATATTGTGGTCAGAAATTGGCAATTTGGCCAATTTCACGCAAATTAAAAAAGATGCCAATTTCAAAATAGGGTCCAGAATAAACAAGGTAGACATCTTGGCACTAAAATAACATATCCTCTGTTCATTAGTCACATCTCTAGGCCCCTCTTATATTATTATTGCTTTCTATTTTGATTTTTTATTTACAAAAAAATACAAAATTTACTGTTATGCAGACTACTGCATTATTGTAAAAATGGTATAAATAATATCAGTGCACTAGTGAAAGAATATTAGACTCCCCAGTTGACGTGTATTGGACGTGTGGTGTGATTTGTTTACTCCTGAACATTGGTAAAAATCGAACATTTCCGCTACTTTGAGCTCAGTTTCATGGTCATTTTCATCGTCCAAGTAATGAAAATCATCGCTATTTCTAAAATATGTTTTCCATTTTATCACCTAAGACCATGAAAACGCAAATACATCGATAAATACTATACGAAAATACACCTCAAAGTTGGCGTTTTAATCCAAAAAAACGATCAGAGTGTTTTTTTTTCTCGTTACGCACTGTTGCTGCAGGATTTTTTTTATGTGGTGCACACTGACCACACAGACCCATTCTTTCACATGTAGGCCTACCAGCTTTCTTCTGCTTGATTTGAAGCCTCTAGAATTTTTTTTTTCAACAAGTCGGCCGTCTCCCACCGAGGCAGGGTGACCCAAAAAAGAAAGAAAATCCCCAAAAAGAAAATACTTTCATCATCATTCAACACTTTCACCACACTCACACATTATCACTGCTTTTGCAGAGGTGCTCAGAATACAACAGCTTAGAAGCATATACGTATAAAGATACACAACATATCCCTCCAAACTGCCAATATCCCAAACCCCTCCTTTAAAGTGCAGGCATTGTACTTCCCATTTCCAGGACTCAAGTCCGACTATATGAACATAACCGGTTTCCCTGAATCCCTTCACTAAATATTACCCTGCACACACTCCAACAGATCGTCAGGTCCCAAGTATCATTCGCCTCCATTCACTCCTATCTAACACGCTCATGCACGCTTGCTGGAAGTAGGTAGTAGGTTGGTAGACAGCAACCACCCAGGGAGGTACTACCGTCCTGCCAAGTGAGTGTAAAACGAAAGCCTGTAATTGTTTTACATGATGGTAGGATTGCTGGTGTCTTTTGTCTGTCTCATAAATATGCAAGATTACAGGCATGTCTTGCTACTTCTACTTACACTTAGGTCACACTACACATACATGTACACGTTTATTTATACACACTCATCTGAGTTTTCTTTGATTTTATCTTAATAGTTCTTGGTCTTATTACTTTTCCTTTTATATCCATGGAGAAGTGGAATAAGAATCTTTCCTCCGTAAGCCATGCGTGTTGTAAAAGTCAACTAAAATGCCGGGAACAATGGGCTAGTAACCCCTTTTCCTGTAAAGATTACTAAAAAGAATAATAATAAGAAAATTGTCCGCTAGAATTATTGAGTATATATACGTCAGAAACACTGGCTCGTAAGACGTATATATACGACCAAAACAGTCAAAGGCCTAAACATGTCTGTCTATCTGTCTGCTTCTCTCTTTCTCTGTCTATCTGTCTGCCTGCTTCTGTTCCTCTGTCTCAGAGAGAGCCACTAGTGAACCAACACGTTTTACACTCAGTGCAGCAGTCACATCTGAGTCTGATACTTATTATTTGCCAGTCTGGATTTTTTGGGTTATCCTAGGTAATTTACACTATGTATGCATCAGCCGGCCGGCCGGCCAGCCAGCCAGCCAGCCAGGCAGGCAGCTTCTAGTGCCAACCCTGTGGTAAAAAGGGTGAAAATTACTATTGAAATGAATAAAGAGACAGTAAATAAATACGAAAGTGGAGTGCGTGACTCTTAAGAGTGACTCTTAGTTTTATATTAAATTGTATTATTAAAGTGACATGAGTTATAAGAGTAATAATGTGGAAGACATTGACGCAACTCCTAGTGCGACCGTTTGTCGTGCTGGGGGGTATTGTAACCGCTGAATGGGTCACAATGTATATAATGTATATTACCTGTTCTTATAATTTTATATTGCTTATATTTGCGATAATAGCTAAATCGTAAATATATTGCTTTACATTATTATTTGACTTAGTTATGTTATTAGGTAGGATGTAACATTTATATATCATTCAGTGCTCATAGTTCGAGAGATAAGTAGCTGACAAAATTGTCTAACTACTGTGTTTTCTCTCCGCTCATTATGCTGCTGGCTTCTCTGTGTTGCTGGGCAGCAGCAGTCCACAGAGAGTCACGTGATCAGGAGGGGTGATCCCACCTCATCTGGAGTAGTCGGTCTGGCCTGCTCACTCTTGTCAGTTGGACGTGTGTTACAAAAAACGCGATTTCTAATAAGCATAGAGATCTCCAGTGAATACTAGAAAGGACTGCCCTTCTAGCATCCAGCCTATTACTGGGTTTTTGCAACAAGTAGTCAGTATCCTGGTTCAATTATCCATTAGAATTCAGTAAGATTCAATAATAATTATTAGTGCTTCAGGATTGCAACTGGTAGGTTACTAACTAAAGAAATTAAAATTTAATAAAATTGTCTAGGCGTATATAATCAAATTAAATTAATGTAATGAACATAATCAAAATAATCACTTCTTTCGTGTACAGTAGTATTGTGCTTGCTTGAACTAACTTGCTTCAACTAACTTCTTGACCAACCTGGCAATCAGAACAGCTTGCTTGAACAATAAAACGACTGATAAGCCGAACAACAATATAGCAAGCAATAGCAATACAATCAGAAACAAGGAGATAATATAACAACACTAAGTAGGGACCATCTGCAGATCCTCCACAAAAGTCACAAAACTCCCATACTACTGAATCTAAGTTCAGCATAAGAAAATCCCCAACTGTGACAGTACACAGATACCAGTACAAATTAGGTCAGAAGCTACAGCTCAGGACCTGAGTTTCTCAGTGTCTATGCGACACACAACTCAGTACAACGTCGAAATCACTAAGTCTAGGCTGTGTTCTGTGAACAGAGTTCCACAGAACCAACAACAGGAAAGCGACAGAGACGATCTTCCAACAACAGCCAGCAAGGAGAGCTAGGCCCGTCTTGTTTAGAGAACGTCCAACAGACCAGAGACAGCGCAGTCCAGGCAGACTACTCCAGGCGAGGTGTGAACACCCCCCTTTTGATCACATGACTCCGTGCTGCTTTTGCCCAGCAACACTGAGAAGCCGGCAGGGAAACGAGCAACGATCGATAATTACAGTAGTTAGACAATCAAGACTTGAACTATGAGCACTGAATAATATATATAAATGTTACATCCTACCTAATAACACAACTAAGTCAAATAATAATATAAAGCAATATATTTATCATTTAGCTATTATCGCAAAAACAGTGGACCCCCGGTTCATGTTATTAATCCGTTCCTGAGAGCTCATCGTAAAGCAAAATTATCGGAAAGCAAATCAATTTTCCCCATAAGAAATAATGGAAATCAAATTAATCTGTGCAAGACACCCAAAAGTATGAAAAAAAAACTTTTACCACATGAAATATTAAGTTTAATGCAATAGAATAAATGCAATAGAATAATTGACACTTACCTTTAATGAAGATCTGGTGATGATTGATGGGATGGGAGGAGGGGAGAGTGTCGAAGTTTTTAAAGTTTAGAAGGGGAATCCCCCTCCATTAGGACTTGAGGTAGCAAGTCCTTTCTGGGGTTACTTCCCTTCTTCTTTTAATGCCACTAGGAACAGCTTCAGAGTCACTGGACTTCTGTCGCACAACATATCTGTCCATAGAGACCTGTACCTCTCGTTCCTTTATGACTTCCCCCAAAGTGGTTCACAACATTGTCAGTGTACAGATTGCCAACATGGCTTGCAGTAGCTGTGTCAGGGTGATTTTCACCAAAAAAGGCTTGCACTTCAAGCCACTTTGCACACATTTCCTTAATCTTTGAAGTAGGCAACTTCATCAATTTCTCTATCCCCTCCTCCGAAGCAGTTTCTTCAGGTCTGGCCTCTTGCTATTGAAGATGATCTAGCAGCTCATCAGTGGTTAGTTCTTCATTGTCCTCCTCCACCAACTCTTCCATATCCTCCCCACTAACCTCCAACCCCAAGGACTTTCCCAATGCCACAATGGATTCCTCAACTGGCATAGGATTCCCAGGGTTAGCCTCAAACCCTTCAAAATCCCTTTTGTCTACACATTCTGGCCACAGTTTCTTCCAAGCAGAGTTCAAGGTCCTCTTAGTCACTCCCTCCCAAGCCTTACCTATAAGGTTTACACAATTGAGGATATAAAAGTGAGCCTTCCAAAACTCCTTTAGAGTCAATAGAGAATCTGTGGTCACTTCAAAGCACTTTTCAAACATAGCTTTTGTGTAGAGCTTTTTGAAATTTGCAATGACCTGCTGGTCCATGGGCTGCAGGAGAGGAGTGGTATTAGGAGGAAAAACTTGACCTTAATGAAGCTCATGTCCCCACAAAGTTGCTTTGCCCAGTCTGTAGGATGACCAGGGGCATTGTCTAACACCAGGAGGCACTTAAGGTCTAATTTCTTTTCAATTAGCTAATTTTTCACAGTGGGGGTAAATGCATGGTGTAACCAGTCATAGAAAAAGTCCCTAGTGATCCATGCCTTAGTATTTGCCCTCCACAGCACACACAAATTAGCCTTGAGGATATTCTTTTGCCTGAACGCTCTGGGAGTTTCTGAGTGATACACCAATAAAGGCTTCACTTTGCAATCACCACTAGCATTGGCACACATCAACAGAGTAAGCCTGTCTTTCATAGGCTTATATCCTGGGAGTGCCTTTTCCTCCTGAGTAATGTAAGTCCTGCTTGGCAATTTCTTCCAAAACAGGCCTGCTTTGTCACAATTAAACACTTGTTCAGGTTTCAATCCTTCAACCTCTATGTACTCCTTGAATTCATGCACATATTTTTCAGCTGCTTTGTGGTCTAAACTGGCAGCCTCACCATGCCTAATCACACTATGTTTGCCACTACGATTCTTAAATCTTTCAAACCAACCTCTGCTGGCCTTAAATTCACTCACATCACCACTAGTTGCAGGCATTTTTCTAATTAAATCCTCATGCAACTGCCTAGCGTTTTCACAAATGATCGCTTGAGAGATGCTATCTCCAGCTATCTGTTTTTCATTTATCCACACCAGTAACAGTCTCTCAACATTTTCAAACACTTGCGATCGCTGTTTTGTAATCACAGTTGCAATTTTTGCAAGAACAGCTTCCTTGATTGCCATTTTCCTGCTCACTATAGTAGAGATGGTTGATTGGAATTTACTATACAACTTGGCCAGGTCCGACACACGCATTCCACTTTCATACTTTGCAATTATCTCTTTCTTCATTTCAATAGTCATTAGCACCCTTGGTCTCAAAGGGTTGGCACTAGAAGCTTTCTTGGAGCCCATGGTGACTTATTTTGCAGAAACAAGCACCAGAAACAGTGATAATATGGATAATATGGAATGCACCGAATGTATCCTTAGATGCGCACACACTGGCTGGCTTGTAAACACTGGTACACACTGGGCAGTTCAGGCCACATGTGGACACGTCTCGTACGAATCGTATCGCGTACTGGGTTTTGTAACGGGAACCGAGGCAAATTTTTTGCGATATAACGCTTCGGATACCGGATTTATCGGTTACCGATGACTTCGCGAACCGGGGGACCACTGTATAAGCAATATAAAATTATAAAAACAGGTAATATACATTATATACATTGTGACCCAATCAGGGGTCACAATACGTGCTTCTAGCAAGAGGTCCCTCTACTCCTCTCTCTTGTGGGCCCTTGTTGGAAGATCGTATCTGTCGCTTTCTTGTTGTTGGTTCTGTGTAACTCTGTTCACAGAGCGTAGTCTAGACTTGGTGATTTTCAACATTATACTGAGGTTGTCTCTCTCTTAGACACTCTGAGAAACTCAGGTCCTGCATTGTAGCTTCTGACCTAATTTGTACTGGTATCTGTGTACTGTCACAGTCGGGGATTTTCTAATGCTGAACTTAGATTCAGTAGTATGGGAGTTTTGTGACTTTTGTGGAGGATCTGCAGATGGTCCCTACTTAGTGTTGTTATATTATCTCCTTGTTCCTGATTCTGTGTCGCCGTTGCTTGTTATATTGGTGTTCGGCTTATCAGTCGTTTTATTGTTCAAGCAAGCTGTTCTGATTGCCAGGTTGATCAAGAAGTTAGTTTATGTGAGGACTTTTAGTCAGTCACTGGTTAAGTCTAGTCGAGTCTTGAGACATAGCGAACAACTTAGAGCTCTCATACACATACACACAAACTTACTTGTATATATTTGTATTATGTTATTAAATGTTGACAATGTACCAGACGGTACTTAAAAGCCATTAAGATGTGATATGTGCCTTCAGCACAATACTACTGTACCCGAGAAAAGTGTAGGAACTTGTATCCTATATTATATTATAGTGATTACTATAATTTACTTTGATAATATATGGTTAGACAAATTTTGTTATAAATAAATTTATTAAATTTTAATTTCTTTAGTTAGTAGCTTACCAGTTGTAATCCAGAAGCACTACTGATTCTTACTAAATTCTAATGGATAATTGGACCAGGATACTGACTACTTGTTACAAAAACCCAGTAACAGGCTGGATGCTAGAAGGGCAGTCCTTTCTAGTATTCACTGGAGATTTCTATGCTTATTAGAAATTGCATTTTTTTGTAACAAATGGGAGCCTGTCCAGGATGCTTTTGATCCAAGGCATTTTAGAAATTGTCCAGTTTGACACACTAGTAACTCTATGGTCAACACTTTGAATACTTTCCTAATCTGAAGACTTTGAGTTTAGTCTTGTACAACATAATACGTGGATGTATGTACTTGACTGAGTCTCTTGATCCAAGGAGATGGAAATACCGTTTATGAGCTCTAGCTCTAAGACAACCAACACTAAAGTTCCTATTAGGATTATAGTTTCCCATAATCACTCTCTTGTAGTACATTTATTTTCATGATGTATGCCAAAGTGAAACAGTTAATTGATACTCTGACTCTGTCTGAGTTGAGTACTTTAAAACTTCAGACGTGTTGGCGAGTAGCCAAATATCTCGGTGTGACGTATAACAGGAATTACACCGCAGAAACTGTCAGAGCGTTAAAGATATATTGTTTCCTGCTCATACAGAGATGTCTGATTATGATTCAGATACAGAGAGCATAGTCTCTCTATTAAAAAGTATGACTCTATTTGATGACGTAGAAGAGAAAGCAGAAGTGTCTGAACCTAGTGTAAATCCATTCACACTCTCCCGCCTGACTAATACAATAGTACAGAGTGTAGCTGTTAGTATGACTCAGCCTCATACTAGTACCGTGTATGCTACACCTGTATCTACTTACCCTAGACCAGATCTAGACTCTCTAGGGATGACTGGACTAGGTCCCTGACCTAAGGACCGTCCAGAAAGACATGTTAATTTCCCCACTCCTCCGTTACCTACTGGTCCTATCTCTGAGGAACAATTTGAAAGGATGGAACGCCTCATTATATTGCAGACTGCACAAATAGAGGCACAGAGGAAATTGAACGAAGATTTCCAGAGAGAAAATGTTCGTCTCGGAAGACAACAGACTGACAGATCTGACAAAGTTGATAAACCTGTTAGCACAACACAGGACACATTTAATGTGCAGAAAGCTGCCTCAATGGTTCCTAAGTTTTTTGAGAGCGACTTAGACACCTATTTTGATGCTTTGAGAACCAGGCACATGCTATGAACTGGCCACGTAAGCACTGGGCTAACTTGTTGCACACAGCTTTGACAGGAAAAGCTCAAACTTGTACTGCTGCTTTACCATTTGCCAAGTACATTAGTTATGATGCTGTCAAGCAAACTATTCTAGAGACATATAACTTGTTACCTGTAAGTTATCAACGTGCATTTCGTATGTTACAACGACGACAAAATCAAACTCTGTAGAGTTGCTCGTGAGAAAAAAATGCATTAGAGAGGTGGTGCAGAGCAGCTAAGGGCAATAATTATAACAGTCTGGTTCAGTTGTTGCTTTACGAAGAGTTTTACAACTGTATGTCTGCTGACATAGAAGAATATCTGATCGATCATACTGCCTCGGATATTCTGGAAACTGCATGCATTAGCAGACAATTACGAGATTTCTCAAAAACTTGTGCATACTAAAACACAGAGAAACAAGGTGACTAAAAGTTGTCCTAGAAGTTGGCAACCTAAATCAGCTGCTCAGTGCCGGCCTGATGTACCTGCTACTGTAACTTCTCGTACCTTTACCGGGAAAACTCACAATCCAGAATCTGTCTCTGTGGTTAGGCAAAAATCAGATATCGAGAGGAAGAAAGTTAAATGTACCTATTGTAACAGAAAAGGACATGCTAGAAAGTATTGCTATAAGTTAGAAAGAGATACGAGAAGCGATCATGTGGCTGGTGCCCCACACAAGTCGTATCTTCACCATGCAACAAAGGCACCAAACCCCCTAGTAATACCTCTGATCCTACTGTTTTAGATAATATTACTCAGAATAGATGACTAGCGTCAGAAAGTGTATCTGAAAAAAAAGATTCGTTCAGCAATGAGTCCTTACTTATAAAGGGGTAAAGTAGGACTTGACGAATCACATCTAACTGAGATAATTACTTTCAGAGACACTGGCATTATCTCACGTTATTGAGAGATGTACTGCCCATAAATGATGATACCTATTGCAAGACAGATGTTTTTTTAAAGCCTATGGAGGGGCGTTAAAAAAGTCCCTTTACACAAAGTTTACATTAAACAAGCTATTTATACGGGTTTTTTTTCAGTGGGTATACATGGTGTTTTTCCCATCGGTCAGGGACTTTTTAAAAGGGGAAAACGATATCCTTCATGCGGGATATGTAGGAACCACTTGAGATTGATAATCCATTTGATAATAAAAGCCATTAAACTTGTAAGAGAAGCCTATTTCATTTCCTCTCAGCGCAATTAAAAGGCTGTCAAAGATACAAAAACCATCCTTTCTCCTGTTTGTTAGTGATACAATGATTTGGGCTTGAATTTGTTTAGTGATGCCTGCGCCCAGGATCATAACACTGACTCCCCCCTGTCACAACCTATCGGAACTCTGACTTTAAATTTCAAACTCATGATGATTTAATTAAGGATAAAGGTTGTTGATCATCACTGGAAAGACTGAGAGAATAGCACTACTGAAGTGAAGCAAAGGATCTCGATAATTGTTACTTTTAAAAGTAACGGGTACTCATGGAGAAGAATACATTAAGTTTAGCTGATATTTTTCCACCACAGTCAAGCATGTAAAGTGTTACCATTACATTTCTGAACAACCTTTGATTTTGCTCAAAATAGTCCCATGGGAACTTTTGGGGTGTCGGGAAGCACTCGGAAAAACTGGCAAAACTTTTTACGGGGGCCAAAAAATAAAGGAAAACATAGCTTCATGTGCAACTTCCACGTGTGTCGAGTGACAGGCAAGCCACCCACACACACCTCCACCTACACCTCTCACTGGGCTTACTTGTAGCAAAGTTCGTTCACGGGACGGGGGGGGGGATTGTCAAACCCTTTTTAAGGTTTTAAGTTTCGCTTTCCCCTGTTCTGTATTGAGGATCCTAATTTTAATCTTCCCTTTTTTTTTACATAGATTGAGGGTTTTGCGGGGGTGCTGTGCTGCCCAACAGTCAACATCCACTGACGTTCTCCACCTATATGTTACTATTTATCTAAGCTCAAAAGACCTAGAAAATTTTGCCCCTATTGAGAAAGAGGGTCTAGTTCTTGGGTGTCCTTGGAACATTTTGACATGTATTTGGGACTTCCCCATTTTTAAAAATTTAAGTTTTTTTCAGATCACAAACCACTCACTTACATAAACATAAGAAAAATAAAAATCTAGGATCATAGGTGGGCTCTCAGAATCCAGCCCTACTCTTTAGTATACAGTAATCAGTGGGCATTGTAAAGAATTGCTGACCTTTGCCCCTTAATTTTCATTGTTAATTTTTAATTAACATAATTTTTATGCCCAAAACCTTTTTTTACTTGCTCGTCAATTCATAAAGTAACGTAATCTTCTACCCATTTAACTAGTTACTCATTTTAATTTTTCATTTATATTTCACAGTAGTGGGGATATATGTTGGTGTGAGGAAGACAGTAGGAGACAGAAGCCGAGGTTTTTGGGGGGCGAGCTAGTTACTGATGGGGAACACTGTCATACCGCAGGGGCCCCCCCCTTTTCTACACACCTAGTTATGCACCAATTTTCCTCATACGCAGATGTCCAAAATGCCTCGCATTCCCCCTACCACTATTTTGAGTGGGAAGCCGTCTCCCTTTTTTCGCACAAGACTGCGTCTTAATATGAGTCCCACTACTATGACAAACCTCAACGGTCATGGCTTTCTACGCTATCCTGTCTCTATACTGATGTACATAACCACGAGTATGCAGAGATACGACACGCTGTGTACTGCCCTAGTACGAGGGGCGTAACTTATAGGGAAATAGACACTGTAAAATTTAAGAATTGCTTGGCACAAGAGTGACTCTTAAATTTAGATATTAAATTGTGTTATTAAAGTGATATGAGTTATATAAGAGTAATCATGTGAAAGACATTAACGCAACTCCTAGTGCGAACCATTTGTCGTGCTGGGCGGGTATTGCAACCCCTGAATGGGTCACAATGTATATAATGTATATTACCTGTTCATATAATTTTATATTGCTTATATTTGCGATAATAGGTAAATCGAAATATATTGCTTTATATTATTATTTGACTTAGTTATATTTATTATGTAGGATGTAACATTTATATATCATTCAGTGCTCATAGTTCAGAGTTAAGTAGCTGAAAAAATTGTTTTCTCTCTCCGCTTGTTATGCCGCCGGCTTCTCTGTTTGCTGGGCAGCAGCAGTCCACGGAAGATCACGTGATCGGGGGGGGGGGGTGATCACACCTCGTCTGGAGTAGATGGTCTGGCCTGCTTGCTCTTGTCGGTTGGACATGCTTCTAGCAAGAGGTCCCTCTACTCCTCTCTCTCTTGTGGGCTCTTGTTGGAAGATCGTCTCTGTTGCTTTCTTGTTGTTGTTCTGTGTAACTCTGTTCACTTAGTGATTTTCACGTTGTACTGAGATTGTCCGTCTCTTAGACACTCTGAGAAACTCAGGTCCTGAGCTGTAGCTTCTGACCAAATTTGTACTGGTATCTGTGTACTGTACAGTTGGGGATTTTCTAATGCTGAACTTAGATTCAGTAGTATGGGAGTTTTGTGACTTTTGTGGAGGATCTGCAGATGGTCCCTACTTAGTGTCGTATATTATCTCCTTGTTCCTGATTCTGTGTCGCTGTTGCTTGTTATATTGCTGTTCGGCTTATCAGTTGTTTTATTGTTCAAGCAAGCTGTTCTGATTGCCAGGTTGATCAAGAAGTTAGTTTATGAGGATTTTTAGTCAGTCACTGGTTAAGTCTAGTCGAGTCTTGAGACATAGCGAACTACTTAAGCAACTTATACACATACACACAAACTTACTTGTATATATTTGTATTAAGTTATTAATGTTAACAATGTACCTGACGTACTTAAAAATCATTAAGATGTGATATGTGCCTTCAGCACAATATTACTGTACACAAGAGAAGTGTAGGAACTTGTATCCTATTTATATTATATTGATTACTATAATTTACTTTGATAATATATGCCTAGAACAAATTTTGTTATAAATAAATTTTTTAAAATTTTTAATTTCCTTTAGTTAGTAGCCAACCGTTGTAATCTAGAAGCACTATTGATTCTTACTAAATTCTAATGGAAAATTTGGACCAGGATACTGACTACTTGTTACAAAAACCCAGTAACAGCTGGATGCTAGAAGAGCATCCTTTCTAGTATTCACTGGAGATTTCAATGCTTATTAGAAATCACGTTTTTTGTAACACAAAACAGGCCTTTTTTTTGGAAGAAAAATGCCAAACAAGACCTACATTACAAAGGAGGAAAAAAGCACTGCCAGGAACACAAGCCTATGTAAGACAGGCTTACTTTTTTCCTTGGTGTATAATGCAGTGGGGATTGCAGAGGGGAAGCCTCTACTCATGTATCCACTCGGAAACTCCCAGATGTCCAGGAAAAACAATGTCGTCAAGGCTAATTTGTGTGTGATGAGGAAGGCAAACAGTAAAGAATGGGTCACTAGGGATTTTTTCTATGATTGGTTTTACCATGTCACTGGCCCCACTGTGAAAAATTACCTCTTGGAAAATAAATTGGACCTCAAGCGCCTCCGGGTATTAGACAATGCTCCTGGTCATCCTTCAGACTTGGCAGAGCGAATTTCGGGGGACTTGAGTTTTAAAAAAATCAAGGGTTTTTGCTCCTAATACCACTCCCTCTCCTCCAGCCCATGGATCAAACAGGTCATTTCAATTTTCAAAAAATTGTACACCAAAGCAATGTTTCAAAAGTGCTTTGAAGTGACCTCAAACACTCAATTGACCCTAAGAGAGTTTTGGGAAAGATCTTTTTGTATCCTCAGTTGTGTAAACCTTATAGGTAAGGCATTGGAGGGAATGACTAAGAGGACCTTGAACTTCTTTCTTGGAGGAAATTGTGGCCAGAATGTGTAGAAGAGAGGGATTTTGAAGGGTGTGGGGCTAACCCTCAGGAGCCTATGCCAGTTATGGAATCTATTGTGGCATTGGGGAAGTCCATGGGGTTGGAGGTTAGTGGGAGGATGTGGAAGAGTTGGTGGAGGAGGACAATTTAAAAAACTGATGAGCTGCAAGAGCATCTGCCAACAGCAAGAGGCCAGAACTATAAGTGCTCTAAGTAGTTCGCTATGTCTCGAGACTCGACTAGACTTAACAAGTGACTGACTAAAAGTCCTCACATAAACAACTTCTTGACCAACCTGGCAATCAGAACAGCTTGCTTAACAAAAATGACTGATAAGCCAAACAGCAATATAACAAGCAACAGCAACAAAAGAATCAGGAACAAGGAGATAAATAACGACACTAAATAGGGACCATCTGCAGATCCTCCACAAAAGCCACAAAACTCCCAAACTACTGAATCTAAGTTCAGCATTAGAAAATCCCCGACTGTGAGAGTGCACAGATACCAGTACAAATTAGGTCAGAAGCTACAGCTCAGGATCTGAGTTTCTCAGTGTGTCTATGGGACAGACAACCTCAGTACAACGTCAAAAATCACTAAGTCTAGGCTATGTTCTGTGAACAGAGTTACACAGAACCAACAACAAGAAAGCGACAGAGACGATCTTCCAACAAGGGCCCGCAATGGAAAGTTAGAGAGGCTGTCTTGTTGGAAGGCACGTCAAACAGACAAGAAAGTGCAGGCCAGCTAGACTCTCAGTCCTGGTGAGGTGTGAACACCCCACCCTGATCACGTGACTCTCCATGGACTGCTGCTGCCCAGGAACACAGAAGCTGGCAGGGTAACAAGCGGAGTGAAAATTACAGTAGTTAGACAATGCTGTCAGCTACTTAACACTCAAACTATGAGCACTGAATAATACATAAATGTTACATCCTACCTAATAATATAACTAAGTCAAATAATAATATAAAGCAATATATTTACGATTTAGCTAATATAGCAAATATAAGCAATATAAAATTGTATGAACAGGTAATATACATTATAAACATTGTGACCCATTCAGGGGTCACAATAGTGTCCAAAGTGGGTTGAAGTGCAAACCTTTATGGAAGAAAATCACCCTGACACAGTTATTGCAAACCAGCTGGTGACTATTACAATGTTTTTTGTGAACCACTTTAAAAAAAATTTAAAAGGAACAAGAGGTACAGATTCTATGGACAGATTTTTGGGTGCAACAGGGGCCGTGATTCAAGTTGTTCCCAGCGCATTAAAAAAAAAGGGAAAGAAAACCCCAGAAAAGGCTTGTCCCTTAATCCTAAGGGAAAGGGGGTTTCCCCCTTCCAAAAAAAAAATAACCTCCACATCTCCCCTCCTCCCTTTCCCATTACTCATCCCAGAATTCAAAAAGGGGTGTGTCTTTTTTTCTTTTACCAAAAATAATATTTTTTAAGAGGCTCCCCCTTTTTTTTTGTGTGGAAAATGTTTTTTCATGTGGTAAAATTTTTTTTTTCATCTTTGGGGTTTTGGGAAATGGTTTAAATTTGATTTCCATTATTTCTAGGGAAAAATTTAATTGGGAGAAATTTTCTCCAGGAGGGGGTATCCCCCCCTTTTCCCCCCTTTCACCCTTTAAGGGGCCCACCCTCCAAAGGGACAAGCGTCTTTTTATTACAGTAATTGATCACAACCCCGTACGAGTATGCGACGTGGTCAAAAAACCTTTTGCCCCTTGCAGCCAGTGTTGCAAAATTTTTTTAATAAGAGCAGAATCCTTACTTTACAGGACAATTAAGGAAAACCCTGCTCCCACTTTTCCATGGTAGAGTGTGTATTTTGTTGTCTTGCTTAAGACGCAAGAATAAAAACATTCTTTTTGTTTCATCGAGGAATTTGGCAAGGAAGAAAAGTACTGGTCAGCTTTTTTTTTTGGCAGGGGAGTGACGGCATGGGGGGCTGTGGCATCTTCAGATTCTTTTGACCTACTGAGAGTGACACTGAGCCGGAAAACCCAAACAAAAAACGATCTGTGCGTTAGTGTGAACAAAGTATCTATAAAAACAATAAACACTTAAGAGAAGTTGATCGCTCTTTGTGTAAATTGTGAACATAAGACAAATTTTGTGGAACATGTGTACAGTGGCTTTTTTCCTAACCAGGAAGAGGGGGACCCCAAACTTCAGTTCTATCAAGTCCCCGATATTTCGAAGGTGTAAAAAACCCCATAGCTCACGCTAAAAGAGAAGGTTTTACGTTTTTTGTAGTAGGGGGGACTCGCAGTTCTTGAGTCGCGGGGGTTTTTTTTCACCTAAAATCGGCAAAAGGGCGGTTTTGAGCCCAAAAACAAGTATGTTTTTTGTCGAAATTTTAAAAAAGAAATATGCGACTAACACCCCCTGGGGGGAAATTTTATAATTTAAAATTTAAATCTTTACAGCCCGTTGAGAGATCTTTGCAGTTTCTCAAAACCCGTCGAGGGGGGGCTGTGGGCTTTGGTTGTCTTTCTTTTTAATAAAACTCTTTAAACTTACTGGAATGCCATTTCTCACTTTGGTCTGTCGAAACCGAAAAAACCCCACACTGTGGTAATAGTTGTATCGGTACAAATCCCACGGCCAGTCCTTCGAAAAAAGCGAAAACTGTGTTTTAAATTTAAATCAGAAAAATGGGTCCCCCGCCCAAATCACTGAGAAGGGGGCCCAAAAAGAAAACGGCGCTCACCCCGCATCACCCAAAGAAAAACAGGAGCTGGGTGACTCCCCCAACAAAAAAAAGGGGGGGAGGGCACCCGGCATCCACTGCTCCAACTCGAAGAAGTGCTGATTAAGAAAAACAACCCAAGTGTGTTCGGTTTGTTGGGTATATACACATAGTGTTTTTAATGTTTATAGACAGAAATTAAGAGACAAGATTGTTTTAAAGTTTTGTTTCTATAGATCTACCTTTTTATATTAAAAAAAATATTTAAAGTGTAAGCTTTAAAAATTTATATTAACAGTGACTTTTATGTATTGAAAAGTAATATTCAGTTGATTTACAGTTATACAGTGACTTTTGGTATAGTAATAAAGTGTAAAAATCTTTTTTTACGATTAATCATCGGGGGCAGGCTGAACAGCAAACTCAAGCCAAAAACAAAGCCATTGTACTGTGTCCCCTTCATGGTCATTGACCCTGAGGTTTTAAGTTGTGGGTCGTAGTGTCTGACTCGATTTTTGCTGACTTAAGCATAACAAAAACCCCTGTTTATAGCATACGTTTTTTTAAAAAACACTCTAAGGTGGGCGGGGAATTTTCAGTTACAAAAATGGCTTGTTTGAAAACTAGTTTCGTCTTTACAGACAAGATTACCTTAGAAAATCAATTTTCAGCTGTTAGGTTTAAACTCAAGATACAAACATAGATTTGTGATCTTGAGGTTAATTTGAATTATTTACACGACGCTGGAAAAAATTAATTAGACTTACACCTTATGAAAAATTTCTTGAATCAGCCCATCTAGGAGAAATTAAAAATGTTTTTGGATTTTTTTAGTAATCAACAATTAAGGTGGACGGGGGAAAAAGGCTCTCTGTCACAGGCCTACTGTAACTAGTGGAAAACACCTTTTAAACCCCTGTAACAACAACAAGTGCCCCATTCCCAAGTTTCCTACATTGTATTTCCTTTTTCCAAGGTCAAATTATGAAGAATTCATTAGTGGTTTTAAATCCTTAGAAAATTTTCCGAACTGACATAGTGAGATTGCTAAGTTTAATTATTTAAAATGTCTGTGAAGGGGAACCATGAATGATTAAGTATTTCGGGGTTAAAAGGTAATTATAAAAGCCTTATGTGTTTTTAGCAGAATTATTTTGTGCTGACGGGATAGAGTTAGACAGCAGTCTTATATAAAGCTTAAAGCCCCCAAACATTTTTTTTTCGCTTACAGGCATTTAAAAATCACATTAGACAATAGCTCAGATCTCTAGATGTAAATATGCCCAAAGGGGAAATGGAGGGTTTTATCATGGTTTTGTACAGGTAATTGTCACCCAAACTTTTAAATTTTTAAATTAGTTCAAAAAATGCTATTTCACTTGTAAAGAAAATTGCAAGGGTTTAAAAAAATAGTTTTTTGCATGCAAAACGAGAAAGATGAAAAATCCAAATCCAGTGGTAATAAACCTTCAACCAGTATAAAATTAAACCAACCCCCCACTAAACCCACAGAATGGGAAATCCCTTAGGCTTTTCAAGTGTGAATAAAACAGAAAGTAAACAAACTGTCACCATAAACAACTCCAAAAGGGGGTACTTTTGATGGACACATTGGGCACAGTATTGTATTCAATACACATCAATGGGGGCACGTAAACAAGGTTCATCAGCTGAAAAGGCATCAAGTGTTTAGGTGAACACAAGGGGAGGTAATTGCTCACTGAAGAAGGTTTTAAATGAAGGGTATGATCATACAGCATTATCCCCAAAATATTTTTTGCTGAAATCAAAGATTCCACAAAATCGGAAGTAACAGCAACGCATTAAAATATGAGAGATAAGTTTAAAGCACTGCTCTCCATAGCTCGATTTGGTTATTAAAAAATTTACACAAAACCATGTGCTAACACTTTTTGATCAAGGCTCAAAAAGTCCTTCTAAGAAGACTTTTGCAGAAACTGAATAAAAAAACCCTATCCCAAAATTCAGTTAGTTAGCTGATTTTTTCCCAATTTGGTAAACGGCCATGACCTAGCCAAAATCACGTTGGTCTAGGAAACGGAAAAAGACAGTAGAAACTGTGGTGTAGATGATTTGCCTAAGCGTGCAGATCCTGGAAAAAAAGAAACATTCAGCACTGAAAGAGCAAAGGTAAAGTTACCTGTCCTGACATACAGCGGACCTATTGCCAATTGTTTAATCTTTGGAAGTGATTATTACACGTTTTGTGAAAATATTTTAAGTAAACATGATGTTCACTTGCTGAAAACAGCAGGGGCCACATGAATGGGCCCCTTCCCCTCTAAAGTGGGAAAGAATGTATGATTCAGGGAAAATGTACTTTTTCGGAAAAAACGCGTTTCTTACCACAGAAAAATTTTTCATTCTGGAAATGAATAAAACCATTAAAAAGTTGTGGGTTTTAAATCGGTAGGTAGGATGAAATAAACCACCCCACAAGAGTTCAACTTTTAACCAATATTTGGCACTGTAAAATAAAAGTGGCCGTATGGGGTTGGTTCAGGGAAAAATTAAATCTACCCATCGCCTAGCAATTATGCAGGCTTTCGGCAGATGAAAGCACAAATACATGAGCTCAGGAGAACCAGACTACTGACTGTCTGGTAATATCAACAAGAACAGTTGGACAATAAAATTTATTGAGGGAAAAAGTCGAAGTAAGTTGAAGACGAAGCTCATTTCTCCCGACCATGGGGTCAGAAAAGATTCTGAACGACTCCCTAGTGTTGTATATAATTTTTGCGCAGTGCAAAAAAAGTGCAAGTTTAATGATCGTCTGATGACCGACCTCCCTAACTGAGAAGTTGGGGGAGGCTTAGAAATTTCACCACAAACCCCCAAAGCCTACATGGCTATATTTTCCCAAAAGGTTTCTTAGAGTGGACACAAGAAAAAGATAGAGATTTACTCGATTTTTTTTGGCCTGAAAAACCCTGATCCCTCAAAGTCCCGTGAAAACTTAGTTTCAAATCAGTTTTGTTTGGGCAAATCCTCTCCTTTTTACTAGAAGCTACCTTTAAAAAACCCTTTGAAGAAATCTGAAAGTCCATTCAAAGAATCTTAAAAAAAAGTTTCTAGTGGCAATCTTCAAGTGGTGAAAAAGAGGAGGATTTGAAATCCTTATAAGAGAAGTAAAAAGGGAAAGAAAGAAGCAAAAGCCCCTAAGGTGTGGAATACAAATTCAAACAATTTCGGGAACTTATCAAAGAAAATTTCCCGAAGTGAATTCCGATTGCAACAATATGCTGGGAATTTAATTTGGGAAAAAAGGGAAATACTTTGAGTCTCAAAAAGTAAAAATAAATCATGCGACACTACAAAGATTTACGCAGAGATCACAATGTTTTGATCCTCAGGGCTCGTCTCACCAATTTTCCATAAAGGGAAAATGCTTATGCAAGAGCGGAAGCTCAAAATGGATGGGATGAGACTTGCCCTGAAAGAGTCAAGCATGGTGAAATATCCAGGGAGTTTAGCAACTTTATAAATTTCATTTCCCAGCAAACAGGCAAGAGGGAAACAATTACACATTACTGGTTTGTGATGCGTCAACCCGGGTTATGGCCTGTACTTTCATGAGTAATGTGAAGGAGTACAAAATTACTTCAAAGGTCAGGGTAACCTTGAGGGGCAGAACAGTACCACAATTGAGCTGACAGCCTCATGTAGGTAATATTAGCTGCCTTTTCCCAAAAAAGTACTTTATATTCCATTGAAAAAACCCCCGGTATGGGGTGATAATGAAGCAGTTCTCCCCTGGGTTTAAAAAAATAATAAAGTAACGGTCTTACAGAACAGAGTAGCAGAAATAAAAGAGATGCGAAGATTATCTCTTTTCATCTCTACCCAAGAGAATCCGTGACATGTTGTCAGTGTGCCACTTAAGAAAATTTTTTTGGGTAATAAATTATGGCCCACGGACCAACTGGGTCTCTAAGAAAAAAAAACTGCCTCAGCAAAAAGCTTACATTATGCCCGAAGAAACATTGCTTGAAAACAACGAAATAGTTGTGAAACTCAGACACAAAAGAAATAGTAATTTAGAATTAAAAACTCATCTTTGGGGAAACTCTTAAAAGTTAAAGCTCTTGTCTTTAAATTCATTAAAGGAATAAAAAATGTTATGAATGTTTGAACCCATTAAATAGGGGTGAAAATAATACAGAAAAATGTTTTCTCTACGAATACAAATTTTAGAAACACAAGATAAAAACCCCCAAAAAAACCTGATTTTATTAATTTTTAGGACTTTTTTCTCGATCAGAAAAGATTATTTATATGAGGAAAATTCATAATTCTTCCTATTAAAGAAACCATACATCCAATTTTTGTCCCCAAGAATCATTGGCTAACAAAAACTGATTGTGCAAAAAGCCCCAGTAAAAGGTTACATGGGGGGGGGTAGTGACACACTTTTTTTAAAAACAAAACCTCTGGATACCTCAAGGGCGACAAAGTGTGAAAAAAACCAAAAAAGGGACTGTATACTGTCATCACTACGACATGCGGGGTATGTCAGTCCCCCGGGCACCTCCTATCCCTGAAAGAGTTTGTCAATCACTCCTTTTTAGGGGGACAGGTGTAGATTACACGGGCCCAAAAATTTTAACCAAAAAAATTTCAAGTTCCCATCAAGGTGTAATTGTTTGTTCATTGTGCTACAACTAGAGCGTCATTGAAG
Source organism: Cherax quadricarinatus (assembly GCF_026875155.1). Classification (NCBI taxonomy): domain Eukaryota; kingdom Metazoa; phylum Arthropoda; class Malacostraca; order Decapoda; family Parastacidae; genus Cherax; species Cherax quadricarinatus. The sequence goes on along the minus strand of NC_069451.1, from coordinate 37,379,115 downwards.
TAGCCATGAATGTCTGCTGAAACCTTTTCAAATTTTCAGAAGGTTTTCAGCCGAAAGGTGTCCCCAAATGTGATTTGATAATGCAAGAACTTTTTTTTTGGTGCTGTTAAATTTTGCAAGATTTTGATCAACCAAAATACAAAAGATGCTAATCAACGCAGTTGCTTGGAGTACATTCCTCCCCAAAACTCCATGGCACGGCAGATTTTATAAAAGAATGATCGGGATTGTAAAAGTTGTTTTTGGGAAAACTCTTCATCGTTAGAATAGACTTGGAAGAATTCCTACGTTGGACTGAATAGAAAAAAAGATCACAAAGACCTCTAAATTTGTTACCGATGTCTGGCAATTTAGAAGTGTTAAGTCCTCTATTTACTCCATGCAGAAGGCTCAACCTGTTCCCCCATGAAGTAAAGAAATCTAGAGGATCCTTCTTATTTTTAACCTGAGCAACTAACGTAAATTTAAACACCTTAAAAAAGTGATTGACTTGGGGAAAAATTTTGGGGAGAAACTATCCCATTGAGAGAACACTTCTATGGGGCTGGGTTCCTGAAAATCATAAGCCTTTTGACCTGGTGACATAGTGATTATTGACAATGAGGTCCGAGGTCCCCTGGCCACTTTGGAAAAATGTGACCATTATCCTTGATGCAAAGGAATCATCAGGACATTTTATGTTTTAAGCAAAGGTGTAGTGAATAAGCGGACAAAAATAAAATATACCGTTTGAATTTCACATTTGAAAACAAAAATTTGTGTTCTCCCCAAACCCACAGACTAAACTGTTCGAAAAAAACAACCAGTGGGGGCGAGGAGAAATCAAATTAAGTTAAATGATGAAAAGTTACTGCAGCGAACCTCCCCACCCCCCGTGGGAGAAATTTCTCAGGAGGGGGGTACAGCCCCCTTCAGCCCTTTTAGCCCTTTCACCATGGGGGCCCGCCTTCAGAAGGGGACAAGCGTTTTGTTTACGTACAGTAAATTTATCCAGATGCCGTAGAGTATGCACGTGGTCAAGGACCGGGTTTTCCCTGCAGTCCGTGTTGCGGTGATTTTAATAAGAGACAGACATATTTAATTTTGGGGACAAATTAAAGGGAAAATCCTGCTCCCCTTATTTTCCATGGGAGATAGTGATATTTTGTCATGCTTAAGACAGCAAGAAAAAAACATTTGCTTTCTTTATCGAGGAAGGGGAAGGAAGCAAAAATATAGGTCAGCTTTTTTTTTGTGTAGGGGAGTGCGGTGGGGGCTGTGGGACTTCAGATTACTTTTGACTTACTGGGTGACACGACCCAGGTAACCAAAAAAAGAAAGATCTGTGCGTTAGTGTGAACAAAGTATCTCATAAAACACAATAAACACTTAAGAAGTGTGATCAGCTTCTTTAGTGAAAGATTGTGAAAATAAAGACAAATCTTGTGGAAATGTGTACCGTGGGGTTTTCCTGACTATGGAAGACGTGGACTCCCGGACACTTAGCTTCAATCAAGTCACCAATATCTGTCGGGTTGAAGAACACCATGCTCCGCACAAGAGCAAGGTAGGTTACGAATTTTTGTAGTCGGGGGGATGCGCTTTTGAGCCAAAAGGGGTTTGTAATCAACCTACAGTGGGAGTAAAGGGGGGACTTTGAGTCCAAACAATTGTAAATTTTTCACAATCAGTGAAAGAAATAGCTGACATAAACCCCCCAGGGGGGAATTTATAATCTTTCAAAATTTTAAATCTTTAACCCCTTGAGAGAGACTTCGACAGCTTCTCAAGCCTGTCGCAGGGGCGGCTGTGAGGCGATGGTTGTCTTTCTAAGTTAAGTACAAACTCTTTAAACTTAACTGGTAATGCCATTTCTCAACATTAATTCAACCTACAATCATTTCGTCTTACAAGGGGCTCTCAGAAACGGATTAATATCGAAGGTCGGGGTTCCACTGTATAAATACCTCCCCAAACAATTGTGCTTCTCAAATTTAACTCATAGACCGTTATTTAGCACAGAAGTTATGTTCCTGAAAAATGCCGCGTTAGGTAAAATCATGTTAGATGAACTGAAGAACCTATGGGAAAAATAGGGTTACGTTCCTGGGAGCCCCCAAAAAGCCAAGCAACTTTTTTTAGGCCTCCACATCTTACAAAAATAAAAGTGAATATGTTATTGTAGTTCATTGTTGTGATGTAGTATATCGTTTTTACTGCTTAAGACTACAAATTTAACAGAATAGTATTTCTTACCTTAAATTGTGGGTGGTGGTGTTTGTGGATAATTGTGAAAAGAGTGGAGAGTTATGCTGTGGCCCTACTGTGCAGAGGTGGATGGCAGAGGTTCTGGTACTGAAGTTGATGGTTGTACTGGAATGTCTAACTTAAAATCATTCAGTCAGTCAGTCAAGTCTTCGCTTTGATCATACAATGCATGTTGGTGAGGTTTTGGGTTTTATGTAGAAAAGTTTTGACACCTTCGTCAATTTTATGGCTGTCTGCTAGCTTTCCCTGCCAGTCAATGTCACCTAGTGCTAATATTAAATTATTTACTGATGACTCATCATGTAGGCGAAAAGGAAAAGAGATCTTACTCGAGTCTTGAGGCAATTTACATAAGTTGGTTATGAGAAAGGTGGGGTAGTGGTCTGTAGTGTTGTCTATGATTATACCTGCTTGTAGTAGAGATATCGTGTTGGTCCAGATGTGGTCAAGTAATGAGGCACCTGTCTCAGAGATTCTTGTTGGGTTAGTTATAGAAGGTAGTAGCAAGCAGTTCTTCATAGTGTTTGTGAAATCAGCTATTGGAGAGTCATTCATTTGGATGAGGTTTATGTTGAAGTCTCCTGTAAGTATCACAAGGTGTTTATTCAACTCTGAGTGAGTTATCATGTTTCTAAGGAGGGGAGGAGGGGTAGGGGTTGTCCTAGGAAAGGATAAAGGGAGGGGATAAATGTGGTTTTATGTGCAAGGGGTCTGGACTTTCAGCGGCATGTGGGGGCCCTGTTTAATAGGATTTTTTGGAAAACCTGATAAAGCTTTGGGGTGTGAGCGGGGGAAAATATTTTTTTTAAGGAAAATTCAGGGAAACCAGTTAGTGGACTTGAGCCCTGGAAAAGGGAAAAAGTAAAAATGTTGCCTTTAAATGGGGGGATCTGGGTTATTGGCTCTTTGGCAGGGAACCTTTTAAAAAACTGTATATTTGGAACCTTGAAAAAACAGGCCCCAGGGGTGAATGTTTGGTGAAAGTTTTTAAATTGTGGTGTTCTTTCTTTTTTTGGGGTCCCCCTTTGGCCCCCCGGGGATATGGCAAATTTTATAATAAAAAAAAATGTATTTTTTTTTTTAAAAGCATCGTCCATATCCCCCCAAGGCAGGTGGCCTAAAATGAATAGCAAAAGTTTTTTTTTTTACATTTAGTAATGTACCCCGGAGAGGGGTTTTTTGCCCCTTGCCCCCCCTTTTAGTTCCCTTTCTTATGACCCCGCAAGAGGGGAAGAATTTTTCCCTTCACTTTCCCGGGAAATTTTTATATGTTATAAAATTTTTTGAAACCCCAAGGGAAAAAATAGAAAAAAAGAACCCTTTCCCTCTTTTAAGTCACCCTTGTCGCAGGAGGCAATTAAAATCCCCAGGAGTATACATTCAAATTTAAAAGAAAAATTTTTTGTTTCCTTTCTTTCAGGTAATCCCCCCCTTGGTGGGGATGGTCAGTGTGTTAAAAAAATTACTAGGAAATTAGTTTATAAAACCCAAAAGAAAAGGACTTATTTTACCCTTTAAAAGGGAGGTCCAAACACTTGACTAGGATTAAGAAATTCAACAATATTTGATAAAAGTTGATCATCTAGTTGCTTATTGTACTCCATCGCTGCATAAAAACTGACTGTACAACCAAATAAAAATAAAAAGTTACAACAAAAAAATAGAAGGGGACAAACCCGGGACTCCATTGTTCCCTTTCAAAGGGCCCTTGTACACCCCAAATACAAAAAACCCTGGGTTAAAAGGGCCCAAGGCAATAAGGGGACATTTAATTTGGAAACGTTTCGTTCTCCAGGGGGTTTATCAAGCCATTAAAAAACAATACATGGACACAGAGGGTTTTAAAGGTAAGGGGTGAGGTGCAATACTAGGGGAAGGTCCCCATTTCGATTTCACTATTTGGTAGTAGTAGTAGTAGTAGTAGGGGACAAAAGTAATACAATAGGGTTTAGAGCAATTAATTGTACATGAGTAAAAGGATATAAAAGTATTACTTGGGTAACTTTAAAAATAGGTTGGAAAAAATATAGACTGGAAAGAGGCAGCTTGTTTAGTGTTCACTTTCTGTAATGTGCTTTGTGTAGTTTTAACAGGAAAAGACTATGTGATGGCAGGGTTTATGTTTTCAGGGGGGATTTTTGGGCTAAGATTCGGAGAGGGTTTAAAAGCTCCCGTTTTTTTTGTTTAATTGTATTGGGAAACATTTGATCATTTCCCCCGATTCGAGGCATTGCTTTCTGGGGAAAATTTTAGTTTCTTTGTTCACAAATTGGGGTCTCTAAATTTTTCATGAGATGATTGGAAAAATTTGGGTTTTGTTGTACACAGGCGTTGTTAAATTTTATGTTCCTCATGCGTAAATGGTTCATTGGGGGGGGTTTTTCGAGGTTTCTTGTTTGTTTCCCTACGAAAATCTTGTCACACCCTCCACGGGGGTTATAGTGAAAACCCTCTTCCCTTTGCTGGTTCTTTCCCCCCCTTGGATTTTTTCCTGGTTAGACCCTTTTTATTGAATTGCTAGAAGCGTTGGCACTTGGTGTTAGTTTGTAAAAGTTTTTTTTTAAAAATTTTAGGGGCAAACTGGTTTTGGGGAAAAATTATAACTTTTTTGGGGGAAGTGGGGGTTTGGTTGCGTGGAAAAATTAATGATCTGAAGAGCCTTTTCTTGCAGTCTTTGATGAAAAAGGAAGGAAAATGTAAATCAGTAAATGTTTGGGAATGTATTTTACATTCCTTTTCAAAAAAAACCTCAGGATAAAATTTGGTATGCTCAAGCTTTCGTAACCCTCTCACCCCCCAAAAACTAAGCAGTTTGGTTTTGGGCTTCCCTCTTAAAAAAAAAGGACCTACCCAAAAAAGCCATCAGGTTCTACGACTTTAAAGTCAATCAGGACCTTAATTTTCCCTCTACCCCCGGAGTTTTTGTTGACTTGATTTGAAAACTCTGTTTTAAATTTTTAAAACTGTTTTTTTTTTAAAAAAAAAGCTCTACAAAAAAAAACCTACGGCAGGGGAAGGGGGGCCCCCCAATCAGTGCCTTTCTTACCCAACTTTACAGGGAAAAACCACCTAGAGCCCAAAAACACTTCACCAACATACCCCTTCAAGTGTCACTTGGTTAGGGGACGGGGGAAGACGTCCTGTAATAACTCCCAAACTTTTTTTGATGTACGGAATCTTCAGGCAAGGCTAAAGCATTTGGGAAAACGGCGATCCATTTTTCACTAGAAGAAGAGTCCAAGGGAAAATTTTTACCTTTCCTCGGCCCCTAAATTCACAAAGTAGACAAAAACCTAAGTTTTTCAAGTTTATGGGAAAAACCTCCCAAAAAAAGAAACCCACAAAATTCAAATTTCCAGTCAAGAAAACCAAGACCAAAAGGGGGCATCATCATGGGGGTTTTTCCCTAAGAGCATACCGAATTTTTTAGTCCTGGTTTCTTGACGGGGAAAATGTACTACATAAAAATTCCCAAACTTTCCCACTGGGGTTTAAATTTTTTTCCCTTCCTTTTTTTTAAAAGGGACCGCAAAAAAGAGCTCTTCAGATCATTAATTTCCCCACGCACCAAAAACCACCCCCAACAAAGTTAAAAATTTTTCCCCAACAGAGGTTTGCACGGGAACTTTTTAAAAAGTACTTTCACAAGCTAACACCAGAGTCGCCATCGCTTCCAGCACTTCAATAAAGGATCAAACCCGGCCCAAAATCCAAGCACCACGAAACCAGTCAATGAGGATTTTTACACTAAAACCCTGTGGGGTGTACAAAAATTTCCCGTAGGTAAACAGCAAAAAACCCTCGACACCCGCCTCAATAAAACACATTTACGAAGTAGGAACGTTTAACTTGAAAAGGGCCTGTTTTACAACCCCAAAATTTCCCCAATCATCCCCTTAAAAATTCCCCAGAGACGCCCAATTAGTGTTTCAAAAAAAAAATTTTCCCGGGCAGACGAAAGGGTGCCTCGTTAAGCACTATCGCTTTTTTTTCGAATACAATTAAACAAAAAAAGGGCCCGTTTTAAACCTTTCCGAAGTCTTGCAAAAACCCTTTCCGGGAAAAACAGAAAACCCCTGCCATCACAAAATTTCTCCCCTTTTTTAAAACTACACAAAGCACTTACAGAGATTTGACACTGAAACAAGCGGGCCCTCTTTCCGTCTATATTTGCCCAAACCCTTTTTTTTATGTTACCCAAGAAATTTGGGCTTTTTTTTCCCTTTTACTCATGCAATTAATTGCTCTCCCATATTGAAATTATTTTGTCACTACTACTACTACTATTTAACTGGGTGAATATCAAAAAGGGTTTACCTAACTAGTATTGCCCCTCACTCTGACCCTTTATAACCCTTTTTGTCCATGTTTTTGTTTGTAATGGTTGAAAAAGCCCCCCCCCGGAGAGAAAAAACGTTGCCAAAAATTAAATGTACATTAGTTGCATTGTGTCCTTTTACTTTACTTTTAGTCGGTAATTCTACCAACTTTTTTTAAAAACCCTTTAATTTTAAAATTAAAATAAACTTAAAATTTCAATACTCTTGGTACATTTATTTAAATTTTTGAAAATCATAAAAAGCAGAGTCCTTACCCATTACCTTGAGTTTCAAAAAAAAACCAAATTTGGGCCGTGTGTATTTTTTTTAAAAATAAAAATGAACTACCCAAAATTTCCCTTTTGGAGATGAAAAACCTTTACAGAGTCTGACAAACATTAGTGACCAAATCTTATATCATTAGTGTATGTTATTTTTCCCCGTTTTTTTAAAAACTAATCCTGTACTTACTTCCGGATGTATTTACTACCCCCCTGTCTCATGTTTCTCACACATTTCCCTTGTGTGACTAAAACTGTGAAAACCTTTCCAGAAGCCCTTTTTACAGTTTTATTTTTAATAAATTTGTATTTTTTTCTGTTTTTAAACCATTCCTTGAAACCATCTTTTATTTGATGTCCAACTTCCTCATACATTTTTTTTTTGTTGCTTTAAATTGTTAAAGTTTATCCCATAAGGAAAATCTTCCCCCCAGATTTTTTTTAAATATCTTATTTTACTATCAATCGATTAAATTTTGTTTACCACTTTTTAAATTTTTGGCCCCTTTACAAATTTCACAATATTCCCCCAAAAAATTTTTATCTACAAAAAGGCCCGTAAACCCAAAAACCCGGAAAATCATTTTTTCGGTTCCTTCTTTTTTCGGCACAAATTTTTGGCCCTAGCATAATTTAAAATTTCCCAGGGTGGCCCCCCAACCCTCCCGGTATTGTTTGGTGGCGGCTACTTGCGCATAAGTCTTTTAATTTCTTTTTCTCCATTTTTTGTTTAACCTGTTACTTTTAGCCCTAGCCCAATTAAAATTTCCCCAAAAAAAATTTTTTTCCTATAAGGTTTTAACAATGTGAGTTTACAAAATTTTGGGGTTATTGTGGGGTTTACATGTAGTAAAAAAATTTAAATTACAAAAGGGGTACCCCCTAGAACCCTAGCATGGCTAGGTTTTTCAGGCCGATTTAAAATTTAAAAATTCTTAAGTTTAAAATTTTACAAATTTTATGAGGTTAGTTATTTATTATGGTTTAAGTGATAAATATTTAATTTGTGAGTTTACAATGTGAATGCTTTTTTTTGGGGGAAATATACATATTTTCAGTTTTGGAAAGTAACACGGGGCCAACTTATGTTTAGTTAAGTTCATTTTTTGAAAACTGAAAATTGATATTTCTGTTTATGGTCAAATGGGTGGTGAGGTAAGTTTTAACCCCCGGGGGTTTGGTTTTGGTGTAACATTTTGACGGGTTTATGGGGGAGAAAAGAGGTTTTTGATGGTATTTTGGAAGGTGATGAAGTGTTGCTTTTTTTGGAATTTTCGGTGGGGTTGTTCCAGTTTTGGGGCTTTGAATACTTTGGATTTTTGTAAATTTTAGGGGGGACATGGGGAATTCATAGAGTTTTTTTGTGTTGGGGTTGGCCTGTGGGTTCTGTCCCCAACTATCAAAAAGCGTTTTAGGTAAAGGGTTTTTAATTTTGGGAAATTTTAAAGGCCCTGAGATGAGTTTTAAAAAGGGTAGTAAGTGTGGATGAACTGAACGGGAGAAATTTTTAGATCTTAAAGGGGGGGTGGGGGGGGGGGGGTTTGGGGTTTTTGGCCAAGGGTTTGGGATTTGTGATTATTCTTACTGGGGGCTTTTTTTTGGGGTTATTTTTGGGCTTTAGGTGTGTTGCTGCGTTAAACCCCCAAGCACAGTTAGCAGAGGTGAGGTATGGTTTATAAGTAAAGGTTTCCCGTGTGAGAAGGGCCCCGTTTGGGCACGGGAGGGAAAATTTTTTTGGAGAAAGGGTCCCAACCGTTTTGGATACCCTTTTTTTTGGCCCATGTGGTGGTATGGGTGCTGAAGTTCAGGGTTTTTGTCGGGGGGGTATAGGCTGGGAAATTTTCCCCCATTATGCTGGCAAAATTTGAGTGTTGTCGATTTAAAGTTAATTTGGCATCTCCCGCCCCGCTTTCCAAAAATAATTTTAGTAGGTTTTGGGCAGTGTTAAGTGGGGGGTTTATTGGGGTGTCATCCAAGTCGATATTTTTAAAACGTCCCCCTTAACCGGTGTTGAGGGTGGGAAAATTTTGGGGGAGAGTTTCATAAGTCGTGTCGTCAGCAAAGAGAATGAGGTTTGGTGTTGAGATCGTTTGGAAGATTTATTGATGTATATGAGGAAGGCGGGGCCCAAGGGGCACTTTCCCCGCGGGAAATCCAGTATAATTTGGGTGTGTTGTTGATGCTGTGTCTTTAAGGGTGAAAATACTGTTTCCTATTTGTAAGGTAAGATTTGAAAAAAAAGCAAGTGCATGGCCTCTTTTACCATAAAAGGGCCAAATTTTTGGAGTTTGGATACCGGGGGGTCTACGTGTCCCAAAAATTTTTTCCCTTTGGTTTAATAAAAATTCCCAGTGGATAAATTTCCCTTTTTTTCCAATGTGGGGTTAAAAACGATCTGATTTTTATGAAATTTCCCTCGTTATACTTTTTTTTTTTTCCCCCAATCCAAAAATTTGGGAGGGGTTGGTTTGTTTTTGGCCGTTTAAAAAATGAAATAAACTCCTGTGCACGAGTTTCTTTAAAAGGGTTTTTGGGTAGAAATGGTTAAATTTGATATTGGCCCATAGTTGTTTAAATTGTGGGTCACCACCTTTATGTTTTTGGTGTAAAACCCCTTTCCCTCTTGAGTAGTTTCGGGAAGGTTTCTAGTTTCTAGTGGGCTTGTTAAAAAAATAATGAGATAGCATGCCCAGAGGCAAAGGGGGCCCAATCTCTTTTACAATAATGGTGGGACATGAGACAGAATTCCTGAGTTATTTTTAAGTGACCTTTTTTAAAACCCCGGTGACTTCCTTTGGGTCAGTTTGGGGAAGTAGAAGGAATTTGGGAAATTCCAAAATTAGGTAGTCCCCACTGGGGGATTGTTGCGAGGGGTTTTACTGGGAAAATTTTGAACCCATGGTTGAGAAGTCGTTTATCTTGTTAGCTTTAGTCAGTGGGTTTCGGGGGTGTTTCATTAGGTTTGTTAGAGCAATTTTTCTTGTTTTTTTTTTAGTTTTTTGGGTCCTAGAATCTTTAGAGAGTGTTTTTTCCCGGTCTTTTTTTTTAAACTCCTTTGTGTCAGGAAACTACTGGCCCTAGTATAGTTTTTTGGCTTTCTTTATTACTTTGTGAGGACTGTTGAAAAGTGTATAAAAATACTTTGTGTATTAAGGCCCTGTCTATATTGCTTTTCATTTTTGGTGTTTTTTGTCAATGGGTTTAGAAAGGTGCTGGTTAGCCCGGGGAACCAAGCATTTGTTTGTGATTGTTTCGTTTTTTTAGGACAATGTTTGTTTTATGTTAAAATAATTTTTTAAAAAAAATGTCTCTCCAGTCTCAATCCATTGGCCTTTGGGGGGAATTTTGGGAGGCCAGTCAACAGTCTCAGGTAGCTGTGAAACTTCCTTATTGAGACCCCATATGGAGTCTAAAAAGAAATTTTTTTGTATTCAAAATGGTGGTTTACTAATGTTTGTCAAGGGAAGGTAGGGTGTTTGGGCTGTTTGTGCTATCTGTGATTATCCTGATTTAAGGGGGGCAGATTTGGTCCTATGTGGTCTTTATGGTTGCCACTTGTTTCCGTGGCCCGGTTGGTTTAGTTTATTGTTTGGATGAGAAGTGTGTTGTTTTATTTTTGTTTATGAAAACGTTTAAGGGTGGGTCATCTAGTAGGCCAAGGTGGGTGTTGAAGTCTCCAGCTAAGAGAAGGGGTGCTTATTCATTTTCTGTTTGTTATTAGTGCCCTTTTTTTTCCTCACTGGGAAAATTTTGGTTTTTTGTGTGGGGAAAACCGTAAATGGGGACCCATTGTAAAAAGGCCCCTTAAGGTTTTTTACTTTAAATTTTGGCCCCAAAAAAGTATTCTCCATATTTTATCACAAAGCAAGTGGGGTAATACAAAATTTAAATTTGGTTTTGAGTAAAAGATTGCAATACCACCCCCAACTTGGGATGGTCTGCAGTTGTGGGGTTTTCTGTGTTTTCCTGGTTTGAGGGTAAAATATTACTGGGGTCCCGCTTTTAAACCAGGTCTCAAAATAAGAATAAAGGGAGGGGAAGGGTGTTTTTCAGTGATTCAAGGGTTTCCGGAGGTCATCATAGTGTTTGCTTAAAAGGGCCCGATGTTGTAGTTTTAAATTGATTGGACTTTTTGCATTGTTTAGGATGTTTTTGGTTGTTTATGCTGTGTAGTAAAGGCAGTTACCCTTTTCCCGTTGGTTTTTTATTTTGGGGTCAGATTATGGAGGGTTTTGATCCCGGGTCAACATGATCAATCATCTTCTAGGTTTAAAATTTTTGGTTATTTATTTTCCTGGGGTTGTGGGTTTTAGTATGATATCTGTTTGTGGTGGGAAGTTTTTACAAGTGTTTGCTATAGCATTTTGGGCATGTAGGTTTAGTCATAAACCCCTTTAAAGGGTTGGTTTTGGTTTTATGTGTTTTTTGCTGGAAAGAGCTTTTTGTTTCAATAGGTATTAAAAATTAATATAAAAATACAATTTAAAAATAGCACAAAACTCTCACTTTAATTGCACTAAGGTTTTAATTTTAAGGGAATTTGGGGATTGGGCTTTTTGTATTGAGCTGAATGAGCTATAGTACCCAACCCTTTGTTTAATTTTAAAGATATAAAAAAAAGGCCCCAAGACTCTCAGTTGTTTAATTTCATAAGGTGTTATAAAGTTTTTTTTTACAAGAATTTTTGAGTATAAATAGATTTAAGTTGGGCAAGATAAAAAATGCAAGTTAAAGGGAGCAAAAATAATAAAAAAAAATAGAAAAAAAAATATTTTGAGGTGTTGGGGGATAGTTTGCAAAAGATAGTTAAGGGCCCTTTAACATTTAAAATAATTGAAATACACTAATTGCACAAACATATAGTCCTAAGATATGAAAAAAAATCTTAGAATAGGACTTATAATATTTAAAATTATAATATAAAAATTTCAAAAATTGGGGAAAAGGTTTTGCAATTGCACTAGGGGTTTGGGAAAAGTTTTTTGCAAGATCAAGAGTATAACTAGATTTAAAATTTACAAAATAAAATTAAAATTAAAGCACCAAAAAAATAATAAGTAAAAAACCAAAAGGCAATGTCTTGGTTTAATATGATAGTAAGATGGTTTGCAGGTACGAGGTACACAGGTACACAGGACAGAGGCCACAAGTGCACAAAGGTTTCAAGGTAAAAAGGATAAATTTTAAAAAGGGTTTGGAGGTTGGGAAATTTTCAAATTGGAAATCTGGCAACAAAAAGTTATGGGAAGTATAAAAAAATGATTAATGTACAAAAGTTTAAAAAAACTGGTAGTAAATATGGTGTTTAATAAAAAATTTTTGTAAGTAATAATGATTACCCAAAAAAAGTGAAAAAGTAATGTTTTTTTCTTTCAAAATTGCACTGGGTAGTTATACTTGGGGGTTATTTGGGAGTACAAGGTAATTAAGAGTACTCTTAAGATAGTAAAAGTGGTATTAAAACTGGTTAAGGGAAATTAGAAAGTAATGGTTATTAAATTTATGTCAAAAATTTTTTAAGAGTAAATTTTATTTTAGTAAAAATGGTAATTATTTTTTTTAGTAATAATATCAATTTATAGTATTTTAAAAAAAAAGGTAGTAAAATGGACAGAGAAAGTAGGGTTCACCTAAAATTTAAGCAAATAATAGTAATAAGGAAATTTTGATAAGGGGGAATTAAGCTTATAGGGAAAAATACAAAATGGGTAGGATTATTTTTAAATTTCTAAAAAGATTGTACTACGGGATTTTTAAAAAAATAATGGAGCAAAAAATAAATACATTCATAGGCTTTTAGGTTGGACATTTTTGTTTTTTTTCCCGTAAGTTCGTATCCCTGAGAAATTTGTGATAGAATTTTTCTCGTTTGTGAATTTTGGACGTTGACCCAATTTGTTTTCCCAAATAGAAATTTTTCCCCTCCCCTGTGAAAGGGAATTTTTGTTTTTTGTCATTATTCTCCCCCTTTTAAATTTTTGACTTATACAGGGGTTTTTTGGCGTTTTTTTGGGTTTTCACTGTTTTTGTATACCTCTTTCTTTTTCTTTATTTGATGCAATAATTAAACTTTTTTCCTGTTTGGGGGTGGAATCTAAGATAAACTTTTTTTTACCAAAGGGGTCCTAAATAACCTGGATTCTTTTATTTTGGGCTCTGGTACAATAACACTTGTTTGGGCCCCTTTTTGATCTGCAGAGTAATTTTTTAATGTTTTTTTGGTTCTATCACTGGGGGAAAAAATGGGGGCTGTTAACTATTTTCTGCGTCCGATGTTTTTTCTTGTAAATTTTATCTTCTTGGGGGAGCCAAAATAGCAATGAATGGTTTCTAAGTTGTTTCTTCCCTTCTTTTATGGGTTCTTCCCAAATTTTTATTAAGAGATATTATTTTTTTGGGGGATGGCTTTTCATGATGTTTTTATGGTTTTTGTTAAAAGTTAAATCATTCCCGGGGTTGATAAAATTTTTTTCAAGGCTGAGGATTTTTTTCTCGAGTTGTGTCCCTCCTGGTGTTCCCTTTTTTTTTGTGTCTCTCGAAGGAAAATTATATTTTCAATAAATAAGTTGGGATGCATGTCTTTAGGGGATCTGGATCGTTGGGTTTTATACCGAGAGACTACTTGGGAGGTTGGAAACCGGGGAAGAGAGGGGAGGATGGGTGGGGGCAGCCCCGTTTGTTGTTATTGTGTGGTTTTGCCTTGAGCGGTGGTGGTGGGGTGGTTTTCTGGGCCGGCGTCCTCCTGGCTACACTTGGTTTAAAGTTGATTTTTTTTATTTTCTTGCTGGCCTTGGTGCTGTTTTTCCCCTTTGATTGCGCCTCATTTTACTACAGGGGAAATTTTTGTAGTTAAAAGAAATTGTAGTTATACAAAGCTTAGGGGTTCCCTTTTTCGGCTGGGCCCGCGGGGGGGGTTGCTTTTGGTTTGTGGGGTCTTCCTTTTTTTCTAATATTTTCAATTTGTAGGGTTTTATGTGGGAAACTTTGGTCATTTGGGTGCTAAGTTTGGGTTTTGTGGGAGTTTTGCTTGTAACTAGGTCATCATAGGGGCATTGGGGGCTCTGATAGGGGAGAAAAGTCGGAGCTTCGAGGTTGCTGTTGCCGCAGCCATTTTTTCATTATGTAAAAACACCCCAAAACCGTACAATTTTTTCATTAAAGATTAAAGGTTTGGGTTTTTGGGCCCCTGTCAGTTGCCATGGCACAGTATATGATTTCAGGAGAATTGCCCTTTTTATTATGCTAATATCAACACTAAAAGTTATTTTCCCTTTACCAAAAAATTAATATGACTAATAAACAAATAAATAAAAATTTAAACATGTCCCCAAAAACTCCCGAAAAAATAATATTTTGGATAATAAAAGGCAGGTTCGACGGAGGTATGAAAGGGGGATATGGTATACAAAAAACCATTTTCCTACCCCGTCTTGGGGGCTTATATTTTGAGGGAAAAAGGAGAATACCCCAAGGCTAAAATTGTGATATAATCTTACTCCACTATAAACCAAAAAAAAAAAGTTATTTTTCTATTCAAAATTTCCACACTAGCAGCATATAGGGAGGAAAACCCAGGATAAAACCCCCAAAAAAAATGTGGCTTTTTTTAGGGACCTGGCTTGGGTTGCCATATATGATTTTTGGTAAAAATCCATTCCCAAACCCGGGGAGAAAAAATTGGCTGTTTCTTTTTCCCCTGTTGTCTATGTTTACCCATCGTAAAAAGGGTACAGGGTTTTTAGCCGACTAGTGTGAGTGTTATCCTGGGACACTGACCTAATTTTCTTGAATACTCTGCATAACAAGCGGCTTTCTATACAGCAATATGTCGCTGATGTCAGCTAGGCCTGTATACCTTGTACATGTACATGTAGTAAATGAAGATATTATTATTATTATTATTATTATTATTATTTTCTCAATTGTTTGTTGGGTTATCTTACTGAACTTGGGCAATGTATGATGGAAAGATACTTCTTAACGTACACCAAAAATGGAAGAAATCAGACCATAAATAGCGGAGTTCACTTCTCAGCCATTAGTGGCCGCTTAGCGGTATATTTTTGTATGTTTTTATGGTTATTTTCTCGTTTCCTCGGTCTCATTTAATAGAATGAAAGATATATTACAGAAATAGATATGATTTTGATTGCTTTCATGATGAAAAGTATCTTGAAATTGCGCTCACAGTAGCGAAAATGTTCTATTCTTTAGCGAAGCTCAAGAGCAAACAAATGACATCACCGTCCAATACCTGTCCGCCTGCCAGTCCAAATTCCAATACGGAGTCAAGAATGGGTTGACATTATTTATACAATTATTACAATAATGCAGTAGTCTGCATAACAGTAAATCTTTAATATTTTTTTGTGAATAAAAATTCCAAATGGTAAGCAAGAAGGGCCTAGAGCTGTGACTAATGAACAGAGAAAATGTTATTTTAGTGCCAGGAATGTCTGCATTGTTTGTTCTAGACCCTATTTTGAAATTGGCATCTGTTGAAATTTGTGTGAAATTGGCCAAATTGCCAATTTCTGACCACTTTATTGGGTAGTTGAAATAAGAGAATGGTTGGTTTCTTGTACTCAGTCGTTAGACTAGAAGTAAGTTTATTCAGGTATACACAATTACAGTTACATAGATTATCATACATAGCAGCATATGTATAGAGAACCTAGGATAACCCAAAAAAGTCAAAGTGACTTATTTCCAGTACCTGGCTTGGGCTTGCCATATATGATTTTTGGTAAATATTTCTTTTTTCTCAGTTGTTTGTTGGGCGATCTCACTGAAACTTGGGCAATGTATGATGGAAAGATGCTTCTTAACGTACAACAAAAATAAAAAAGATGGACGATAAATAAGGGAGTTATCTTCTCAGCCATTAGCCGCCTCTTTGTGGTATATTTTCGTATGGTTTTTATGGTTTTACATGTATTCTTGTTTTTTTTGGACTCATTTGATAGAAAGGAAGATATATTACATAAATAGACATGATTTTGATTGCTTTCATGACAAAAAGTACCTTGAAAGTGAGCTCAAAGTAGCGGAAATGTTCAATTTTTGTAGAAGTTCAATGAACTTTGTGTAAGTCAAGTTGGTTAATTTTATTAAGTGTATTCTACCTAACCACTCTGTAATCCGGCAAACTCAGTAATCCGGCACACTACAGGTCCCAATGATGCCGGATTTGTGATGGAGGACCTGTACCTATACCTTGTACTGCCCTTTTCAGTTTTTTAGTACAGTAGGGCGGGCTAGGTTCCAGGCTGTCGCCAGAAAGCAGACATCGCCGGAAGGAGAACTCCATTTTTTTCCATTTATAAATGCATATAAATGCCAGACACAAGTTTACACTAAATTATATTAAGTTAGTAAGAACTAGGCATTAAAAACACACAAAGTAAATACAGTCACAGTAAATTCATTACTTTTCTTAAAGTATTTGTAATCTTAATATAGGGAGAGAGAGGTGAGTAGTACTTATTTGTAGGAAGTCAGGTGCAGGTAGCCCAGGTGTAGGTAGCACTGGCTCCCCATCTCATACTTAATATATGATATTTAAAACATCCCAGAGAGGTAAAATGCACATACAGTACACTCATTATTTACCTTAAAAATATGTGTAGTCTTAATATAGGAAGAGAGGTGAGTAGTATTTATTTGATTAAAGTCAGTGTAGGTAGCTGGTAGGTGTAGCTGGTAGGTGTAGCCTGGGCTACACCTACCAGCTACCTACACTGTGGCCCAGAGCCATATTATTAACATCGACATGCCTTGTTCACTGAATTTAATCATTTCTAACAACTACCTTTAGATGCCATCATAAACGAAGGTAGAAGTAATGAATAATTCATGCCGAAAATTGTAAACAAAAGCGGAGTGGGGGAGTGGCTGGGCCAAACGCAGTTTCATACACGTTTTCTCTGATGGCTGAGCAGAGAAAATGTAATGTTGTCCCTCCACCCGGCTTCACAAGTATTATTATCAGAGCACATATAAAATATGCAATAAATGCCAGACAACAAGTTTACACTAATTATATTAAGTTAGCAATAGAAATAGGCATTAAAAACACAATGAAAGGTAAGATACACACAGAGTACACTTATTACTTACCTTAAAATATTAATATTAATGTGTGAGAGGTGAGTGGCAGGGTGTTTATTGAATAAAATCAGAATGGCACCCATCATCCTCTAACTTGGCACTTAAAGCAAGAGGCTTATGACTTCTCTTTTTATTACAGCTAACCTTAGACGCCATCGTCAATGAGAGCCAACTAGTTAACGAAAGAGTAAACGAGAGAGAGAACAAGATACAGAGTTGAGACAATGTAAGAACACAAACTGAACAGGTAGTGGATGATCACTTGGTCAGGTGAAATAAATGCGTATTAATATGTGTCTAGTTTTAGTTCATTCACGTACGTTTGCAAGAGTTTGTAAAACATTTACCTCAATATTTTTTTATTTTAATAATAATTACCTCACAATACAAATACTCTTACATTGTGTACAAGTTGTTACAAGTTAGTTCAGAATAAACAAACAGCAACACACCACTTTTAGAGTGAATGAAGATAATAATAATAATAATAATAATAATAATATTATTATTAACCCTTTGACTGTTTCCGACGTATAAATACGTCTTACGAGCCAATGTTTCTGACGATTTATACGCATTAAATTCTAGCAGCTTCAAATCAAGGCAGGAGGAAGCTGGTAGGCCCACATGTGAGAGAATGGGTCTCCATGGTCAGTGTGCACCATATAAAAAAAATTGGGGAGCCAGTGGTGCATTGTGGGAATGCCATTTCAGTTGTCCTTTTTCAGCATGTCTAGCGGTAAGAAATATGTGATTCCCTAGCAAATCTGGGACTCTTCTCTTCCCAAGTGATGCTCTAACACAGATGGAAGTGTCAGTGAAGATCAATTTTCATGATTTGGAGGAGTTTGAGACCAAAAGCAATGGAGGAGGAGGAGGGGGAGGAGGGGAGGAAGAGGAGGAGGAGGAGGAGGGAAGGAAGAGGAGGAGGAGGAGGAGGAGGACAAGGAGAAGAGGAGGAGGAGGAAGAAGAAGATGTAATAATATTGTTCCCTTGAAGCAAGAAAAAAAAAAAGTCCACCCCATGACAGTGACAAGATAAGGGGAGATAACATCTGATAAGAGCTGACTTTGATGAGCGTTAAAGGAGGGTAATATTACATGACCATCGCCCTCCCTTTGTTTTTGCTGGGTACACAAACATTTCTGTCTGTTATTTGTCTGTCTGTCAAGCTCCTGTCTGTCCATCTAGCTCTCTGTCTCAGAGAGAGCCCAGACTG
>NC_069451.1:37231889-37360438 GCF_026875155.1 Cherax quadricarinatus | reverse complement strand
ATAATTTTTACAATTATTAAAATATTGCATACAGTAAATCTTTTTTTTTGGTTTGAATAGAAATTCATTATGTGAATTAAAAATCCAAATGGAATTCATTTGTAAAACCTGAAAATCAACTAATGAACAGAGGAAATGTTAGTTTAGTGCCGGGAATGCCTGCATTATTCTGGACCCTATTTTGACGTGTACTTAGCTCAGTGTGACAT
Source organism: Cherax quadricarinatus (assembly GCF_026875155.1). NCBI lineage: Eukaryota > Metazoa > Arthropoda > Malacostraca > Decapoda > Parastacidae > Cherax > Cherax quadricarinatus. The sequence goes on along the minus strand of NC_069451.1, from coordinate 37,360,229 downwards.
GTACTTAGCTCTGTGAAGACCTGTTTGTGTGCTCTCTGTGAATCTGAACCAGGATGCCCTCTCTTGAGCAACTTTACCAGCAGCTGAAAGAAACTAAGCAGAGATAGGGCGATTAAAACGAGGAGAACAAGAGGATTCGAAGTAATCCTCCTGTTTGATTCCCGGGTTTTAAGAAGGACGTCAGTGGCCGGGAAACCATGGAACCAAAGCTGAGGAACAAGAAGACTGTTGGAGAGGCAGAAACAACGAGGACCCAGAAGACTACTGTGGAAACTTCCAACCCATTTTTGGTGCTACCTACGAATGTGGGTGTTCTACTGGAATGTCACAACGAGTACCAAGGAAGCATTGGCTGATGTGAGTGAGACATCCCTAAAAACCCCCAACAAAAACCATCAAGAACGTTTGATGAATTCCACAAGTGAAGGTGTAGTGCTACATAACGAATGTGAGTCGACTACTGGGAATATCACGACGGACTTGCCAAGGAAGTAAAACATTGTTTGTTGTTGGGGAAGCCAGATAGGCACATGGGTATAGGGCATTCCTATTTGAAGGCAGAGAGTGTGTTTTTCCTGGGGCTGGGATGAAGGAATTGTTAGCCATCTGGATGACATCATAGGGGTAATGGGAGCAATCCTATTATCTTCTCAGTACTGGAGCAACGATGTTGGCAGACGTAGGAGTGAGCACCTGATTAACAGGTATAGGTCAGCAATAGAGATAATTAGGACAAAGGTGGGAACCCTGTCATATGTGGTATTTTGCCAAGGAGAGGAGTTGGAAATGAATGGTTGTCCAGAGCAATTGGTGTCAATTGCTGGCTGGACAAATACTGTAAGGAAAATGCAGTAACATTCATTGACAAGTGAGACCTCTCAGGCAAAATGACATGTATCCAGGGATGGGTTCACTTTCTAGGTCTGGGGTGGGAGCACTGGCCAATGCAGTGGAGGGAACTGTTAGGTCTTTAAACTAGGGAAAATTAGTGGTATGGGTTTTTGGCGGGAAAACAGTGAAGTTTGCAGTGTAGTAATATGAGTATTAGGAGAACTAGTAATAGCACAGTGAGGTGGAATATTGGAAAGCCAGTGGCACTAATTGACAAGGACAGTAATAAAGGGTTTTGTGGAATAACAGAAAGAGCAGGAAGGTAAGGAAGAAAGTAGTCCTTAAAAATATATTACACAAATAGTTGTAGTGCTAGGGAAAAAGATGGACGAGTTAACATTGCTAGTGCAAGTAACATTGATGTACAGTGGAACCCCCGCATAACGATATTAATCCGTTCCTAAAGTTTCTTTGTTAGGGGAAAATTTAATCGTTATGCGAAGAATTTTTCCCCATAAAAAAATAAGGGAAAAATCAAATTAATCCTGCAAAAACCCCCCAAAAGAAATAAAAAAAAAAAATTTTACCCAATGAAATTTTTAAATTTTTTAAATACCCCCAAACTAAAAAAGACATGCACAGTTACAGGGACACTACCTTTATTAAAATCTGGTGTTTATTAAATGGTTTGGGAGGGGGAAAGAGAGTTTTTAGTGTTTAAAAAGGGGGAACCCCTTTCCCAAAAAAGACTTGGGTGCCCAACCCTTTTTCCGGGTTTTTCCCTTCTTTTTTTAAGGGCCCATTTGGGAACCACCTTCAGAGTCATTGGACTTCTGTCGGCACAACTATCTTTTCCCCATAAGGCCTGTACCCCTGCCTTTCCTTAAATGACTTTCCAAAAGGGGTTCACAACATTTTTCAGTGTAATGTCACCACAGGGCTTGCAATGCGTGTTAGGGTATTGTCATAAAAAAAGGGTTGCACTTTAAGCCAAAACGCACAAAAATTTCCCTTAATCTTTGAAGTAGGAAACTTCTTAAATTTTTCTTTTCCCCCCTTCCCCAAAAGAAAGTTTCCACAGGTCGCCTCATGCCGAAGAAGATGAACTAGCAGCTCCCTCAGTGGTTTTTTTCCCTTCATTGCCCTCCCCCCACCAACTCTTCCACATCATCCCCCCCTAACCTCCAACAACAAGGACTTTCCCCAAGCCACAATGGAATTTCCCCAAACAGGATAGGATTTCCCCCGGGTTAGCCCCCAAACCCTTCAAAAACCTTTTTTCTACACTTTTTGGGCCCCAGTTTTTTCCAAGCCCAAATTCAAGGTCCTCTTTTGTCACTCCTCCCAAGCCTTACCTATAAGGTTTTCACAATTAAGGGTAATTTAAAATGGGTCCTCCAAAAAAACTCTTTTGAGTCCCTTTGAGTTTTTTGAGGTCACTACAAAGCACCTTTTCAAACAGAGCTTTTTTTGTACAGTTTTTTAAGTTGGGAAAAAACATGCTTTGGCCCCTGGCTGGGAGGGAAAAGGAGTGGGTTTTTAGGGGGCAAAAACTTACCTTTAAAGAAATTTTTGTCCCCATAAAGGCGCCTGGGCCCCGGCTGTAGGAAGGGCCAGGGCATTGGCTAACACCAGGGGGCACTTTAAGGGCTAATTTTTTTTAGTTTTGGGGAATTTTTTTACATTGGGGGCAAATGCTTGGTTAAACCGTCATAGAAAAAGCCCTAGTGACCCATGCCTTTCTGTTTGCCCCCTACAGCACACACAAATTTGCCTTTAGGGTATTTTTTTTGCCCAAAAGCTCTGGAGTTTTTAGATATCCCCTATAAATGCTTCACTTTGCAAACACCACACATTTGGGAAAACATCAAAAGAGTAAGCCTGTCTTTTATAGGGTTATGTCCCGGGGGTGCCTTTTCCTCCTCAGTAATGTAGGTCCTGCTTGGCATTCTTCTTCCAAAACAGGCCTGTTTCATCACAATTAAACACTTGTTCAGGTTTCAGTCCTTCACTGTCTATGTACTCCTTGAATTCCTGCACATATTTTTCAGCTGCTTTGTGGTCCGAACTGGCAGCCTCACCATGCCTTATCACACTATGCATGCCACTACGCTTCTTAAATCTCTCAAACCAACCTTTGCTGGCCTTAAATTCACTCACATCACTAGTTGCAGGCATTTTTTTAATTAAATCCTCATGCAACTTCCTAGCCTTTCACTTAGATCACTTATGATCTCCTGCTATCTGTTTTTCATTTATCCACACCAATAAGAGTCTCTCAACATCTTCATCACTTGCGATCTCTATTTCGAAAACACAGTTGAACCTTTGGCAAGAACAGCTTCCTTGATTGCCATTTTCTTGGACACAAATAGTAGCGATGGTTGATTGGGTTTACTATACAACCTGGCCAGCTCGGAGACACGCACTCCACTTCATACTTACAATGATCTTTTTCTTCATATCTATAGTAATTCTCACCCTTATTCCTGTAGGGTTGGCACTAGAAGCTTTCTTGGGCCCATGGTCACTTATTTTGCAGATAAAATCACCAAAAACACTGTAACAATACGAAATATTCCGATTGTATGCTTGGATGTTACCGCGGGGCTGCTGGTAAACAATGCCACCGGTGGAACATGTGAGGCTGGCTCAGGCCGCACATTAGACGCATCTCGGACGAATAGCGTTGAGCGGGTTTTTTAGCGGTATGCGAGGCAAAATCTTAGCGATAAAATGTATCGGTATGCGGAATTAACGTTATGTGATGCCAACGGTATGCGGGGGTCCACTGTATTTGCCTTAAATTAACTGAGACATGGTTCTATATGAAAAATCGGGACATGCCTGCGGAATGTCACATTCAGGGTTTTAAAGTGTTCCAAGTAGATAGAAGTATCGGAAAGGGGGTGGGGTGGCATTGTATGTCCGAGATCACTTGAACTGTTTGCATAAAAATGGGTATTAAGTCTGAAGTAACACATACAGAGTCTGTTTGGAAGAGAATTTTCAGAGGGGCATGAAAAATTGATTTTAGGTGTGATACACCGTCCCCAAACTTAGATAGGGACCAAGGGAGACTACTATGGGAGGAAACTGTTAGGGCCACAAGACACGATAATGTAGTAATTCTAGGAGACTTTAACTTTAGTCATACTGATGGAATTTCTTGACTGGGAATTTAGAATTATACAACTTTTTATAAGTAGTTAAGGATTGTTTTTTGAAGCAGTTTCTGACAGAACCTACAAGGGGTAATAACCTGCTGACTTAATTCTGGCAAACAATGAATCCCTTGTTAATAATTTTGAAATTTCAGAGGAACTCGGTGATAGCGACCACAAATCAATTACATTTAGTATTGAATGGAAGTATGATTGTAGGGATAACTCAGTAACAGTCCCAGATTTTCGCTTAGCAGATTACGATGGGCTTAGAGAACACTTATCATCTGTTGACTGGGGTAACGAAGAGAGGTATAATATGACAGTTTTCTGAAAACTATACATGCTGCTCAAAGAACGTTTATCCCGTATAAAGAAATTAGATCAAATAGAAATGACCCAAAATGGATGAATAATAGGCTGAAATATCTACTAGGGCATAAGAAAGGAATTTATAGGCATATCAAAAGAGGTTAGGGTCATCTTATGAATCAGTATATTGACATTAAGAGGGACATTAAAAAGGGGATAAGAAAAGCTAAAAGGGACTATGAAATTAAAGTTGCTAGGATTCTAAAACGAACCCAAAAAGTTTTTTTCCAGGTCTATAGAACAAAAGCTAGAGATGAGATAGGTCCCCTTAAAAATAACTATGGGCATCTTACTGACAAAGAGAATGAAATGTGCTCGATTTTAAATTTAATTTTTTTTCCCCTGGGTTTTTACACAGGAAGACACAAAAAATATTCCGTAATTTTTTTTATAGGGGGCAGGGGGAAAAAAATTTAATTTAACATCACAGTCACTAGTGAAATGGTTTTTTGAAAAGAATAGACAACGAAACAAAAAAAGTCACCGGGTCCTGATGGGGTTTTTTTTCAAGGGTTTTTTAAGGAATGCAAAATGGAACTCTGTAACCTTTAACAATTTTTTTTAATTTTCTCTTCAAACAGGTTAGTGCTGTTTTGTGGAAGAGGGCAATTAATTAGCCTTTCTTGCACAAATTTGTTTTAAATTTATTTTTAAAAAAAATTTGGTTTACAAGTTTTTTGGGTTAAAAAAAAATAAATAAATTTATTAGTGCATTTTAAATTTGTTTAATACAAGGGAACCATTTAGTACCATAGGTACAATGGTGCCATAGGGTGCAAGGGACCATTGGTACAATGGTCCCATATGGAAAAATGGCCCCATATGATAAAATTTGGTACCAAAAATTATACAATGGTACCAAAAGGATCCCCAAAGGTACAAAAGGGGAAGAATAGGGTACAATGGCATTTTTTTGGTAAAATTTGGTATCATATGAAACAAGGGTACCAAATTCTGCAAGGGTACCATAGGGTTTCAAGGGTCCCCTATGGGGGGGGGGCAATATGGTAAAATTGTACCATACAGTAAAAATGATACCATAGGTTCTTTTGTCCCCTTATAGGCTAATGGTACGTTGTATTCAAAAAAATAGACACTAAAAATTTTCATCTTTTTCATTTACAATACAGTGGACCCTCGCCCAAACTTGGCATTGACAAACTTAAACCCCCGACCATGATATTTTTTAACGCAAAAATTTTGCCTCACTGGGCCTAAAAAACTCACCAACACATTCGTTCTGTCTGAGACCGTCCCTTCTGGCCGGGGTTTACAAGCCGCCCCACCATGGCCATTTCCCAAACCATCCCAATGGGAAATTTCATTTTAAACCACAGCCTTTTTAGTGATTGCCCCTTTAAAATATAATTCCCCCATGCGCCCCAAAAAAACCCTTCTAGTCCCAAAACCCCTACAGAAAAAAGGGGTGAGAATTACTAGGGAAATAGGAAGAAAGAGATCATTGCAAGAAATAAAAGGGGAAAGGCATGCCCTCTGAGGGGCCCAGGGGGTACAAAAAACCCCCAATAAACCACCCGCTACTATTGGGGCCCAAGAAAATGGCAATAAAGGGGAAGCGGCCCTTTGAAAAAGGTTTGCAACAATTTTTTAAAAAACGAGATCGAAAGTGATAGAAGATTTTAAAGAGACGTTTTTTGGGTGTGGAAAAAAACAAAAAACAGATAGCAGGAGATAGCACTCCAAGCGATCAAAATGGAAAAGGCAGAAGTTCTTTGGGGAAATTCAATTAGAAAAATGCCAGCAATTTAGTGGTGATTTTGGTGAAAAAAAGGCCAAAAAGGGTTTGTTTGAGAGATTTAAAATCGTAGGGGGGCATACATAGTGGGGAAAAGGGCAGGGTGAGGCGGCCATTTTTGGAAACCAAAAAAGCAGCTGAAGCCCTATGTGCGGGAATTCAAGGAGTAATAGACAGTGAAAAATTGAAACCTAACAAGTTTTTAATTGTGACCCGGGACAATGTTGTGAAACATTTTTAGGAATGTCAAAAAGGAACGGAAGGAAACCGGGCCCTCTAGGCCCGATATGTTTGTGGGGGCAGAGGTCCAGTGACTCCCAAGCTGCCCCAAGGGGCTTTAAAAGAAAAGGGGAAAAAACCCAAAAAAGGTTTTTGGGCCACCTCAATCCTAAGGGAAAGGGGTTTCCCCCCTTCTAAACACAAACCCACCAACACTCTCCCTCCTCCCACCCATCAAGGACACCGATTTTCAAAAAAAGTAAGTGTCAGGGAAACTGTGCATTTCTTCATTTGTGGGGTTTTTAAAATTTAAATTTCAGGTCGTAAATTTTTTTTTTTTTCAAAAATTTTTTGGGTGCCCTTGCACGGTTAATTTATTTCCATTATTTCTTAGGGGGAAAATTAACTGGGACAAACGGTAATTCTTTTAAACCCGATACCCTCAAAATGGATTAATAGTGCTGGCGAGGGTCCACTAAATGTTAACAACAAAAATATAAAAAATGTTGAATATTAGTAACCCCCCTATTAAAATTTTTAAAAAAATGTACGGGAAAAATTCCCAACACTTTACTTCAGGGGAATGACAGGGGCTTGTTTTTGGGAAACTGCTGATCAAAAGCAAATTGCTTCACCCACTCACTCAGCCCTTGGCGGGGCCGGGGTTGCCACCAACACACCCTTTATGCCCCATAGGAAACATGGTATCATATGTTACAGGGTACCAAAGGGACTTTGTACTATAGGGGTATAGGGTACCAAAACAGTACAGCGGGGCCCCCGCTTTACGGCTTTTTCACTTTAGGGGCCATTCCGCAATAGGGGCATTTAAAATTTAAATGCCCAAAACTCCTAAAAGGGCTCCCCCCACCGACTTTCTAATAGGGTCACCGCGCCCCACCCTTTTTGTTTACATTCCCCCCGTAAAGCCCCATAACATTTAATCTCTCCATTTTGTCGGGAAACCCCAAAATTTTCAAATTTTTTTTAAAATTTTAATTTCATATTTTATTATACTCTGTTTAAAAAATTTAAATACTTATGAAATACCTGTACCAAAAAACTTATTTACTGGGCGGGCATGCGAAAAAAACCACTTTAAAAAATCATAAGAGTGTCTTATGTCCCCAAAAAAACCTTTCCTAAATAATGATAATAATAATCATGAGCCCTCATTAAAATGTCGTATATTACGTTAATATACACATTTTTCTTTAATCCATCTATGATATTTTTTTTAAAAAATTATATAAAAAAACCACGATGCTAAAATAAAAAAATTTAAAAAACACCCCCAGTAGAATAAATAAACAAAAAATGTGAGAGGGGAAAGCAAAACGACTTGCCCCAAGTGCGCCATATTGAAATGATAAAATTAATAATAATAACCGGTCTCATTAAATTCAATATTACTTAAAAATTCACTTTTCATTAATCCCCCTTGATTTTTTTTTTCAAAATTATATAATAAACACAATACATAACATAAAAAGATGAAAATACCCCCACAATAGAATAAAAAACATAAATAGGGGTGGGGGTTAAAACCTTTAAAACTTGTACAAGGGGATGCAAGAAAAACCATTTTCTCTAATCTAACTTAAGAGAAAAGGGTTTTACTGTGGGTAACTGTAGAAAATTCCCCCTTTCTTTAGGGAATGTAATTTTATTCGGTATCAAAAATACATTTACATAGAGACATACATAACTTTGGGGTTAGAGAACCAGGAAAACCCAAAAAAGCCCAGTGACTTATTTCCTTTCCCCTTCCCACTAAAAGGGCACATTTCTTCTCAAAAATGTTTACATGAAAAAGGTAGTTTTTCTTCTTTATTTTTTCTCCCGGATCAATGTAAAGACAACCTGTAAAACAATGTAACTTGTACACAAACCAAAAGTGTACACTTTTTTTAAAAAATTTACCTTCCCCCTTTTTTGTTTACAAAACCGCGCCGGGCCCTCTCATGCACTCTTTCTTTCTCTCATTTTTTCGTTTTATCTCATTTACGACCCCTTTGGAACCCCACTTTAAACCCTTTGGGGGTTTTCGGGGTACAAGTACTTTTTACGGGGTTGGGGGTTTTTTTGACGTACTAAAACGCAAAAATTTCCCTAGGGGCCTAAAACTAGTGGGAAAAAGCTGGTAGGCCTTCAAAATGAAAGAATGGGTCTAGTGGCAGGGGTGCACAGTCTAAAAAAAATCCTGCAGCACCAGGCAAAAGAGGAAAAAAAAAAAATTTGACAATTTTTTTTTGGGAAAAAATCAGCGCTTTTCGTGTATTTTCGTAAAGGATTTTTTTGGTTTTATTTTTTTTTCTTGGTCTCATTTTTATAGAACGGGAAAACTTTTTAAAAAGAAATTGAGACATTTTTTTTGGTTTTTCAAAGAAAAAGGGCCTTGGAAAAAATTTAAACTCAAAAGTAGCCCGAAAAAGTTTTGATTTTTAAACCCAAAATTTAAAAAAAAACAAATCGGCCAAGCGTTTCAATACACGTCAACTGGTTTAGTTCCCAAATTCCCTTTTACAAGGGCACCCAAAAAATATTTATACCATTTTTTACCCCTAATGCAGTTCCGCTAAAAATAAATCTTAAATTTTTTTTTTTTTGAAATAAAAAATTTAAAATAAAGCAAAAGGGAAAACAAGAGGGGGCCTTTTAGACGTTTACTAATTGGGCTAAGAAATGGGGGTTTTAGTGCCCGGAATGTCCCTTTTTTGTTTATTCTGGACCCCCATTCGGAAATTGGGGATCTTTTTTAAAATTTTTTTTGAAATTGGCAAAATTGCCCAAATTTTGACCAAATGTTTTCTGGATATTGAAATTTTATAAATGGGTGGTTTTTTTCACCCTTTTTGATAGAAAAATGGAGTTCTAGCGAAATAAATTCCCTGTTTTTTTTTCGACTAGTACAGCGGGAAAATTGGGGCCCCAAAATGGGGCTCAAAGGGGGGCAAAACCCCCGATGCGTAAACATCGCCGAGACCCCTAAATTTTCGAGAGCAAAAATTTCGTAAGTTTTCTATCAAATTTCAAAATTTGGGGTCTTTTTTTAAGATCGGGAAAAGATTTTCAAACTTTTTAAAGAGAAAAAATTTTTTTTTTTTAATTTTGGCCGACCCTAGAACGATTTTCCCGGGGAGGGGGCCCGTCGGAAACCCCAAGGGTTTTTGAATAAAAAAATAAATTTTTAAGGTAATAAAGATGAAAGGGATATACAATTTTTTTGCCTGGGATGCTTAAAAATCTTTGAATTTATGTTTTGGGGGGGTTGGGCCCCCTAAAGGGCCCGGCTGCCCACCCCTACATACCGCACTTTATTTTTTACAATTTAAAAACCCACCTTTTCCACCCTATACGTGGAGCCCCCCCATAACGATTACCCCCGAAGCGACCAAAATTTGTAAGTGTTTTTTTATGTAACACGTTTGTACGTGTATTTTGGGGTCTGATATGGACCCAATCTACTTCACAATATTTCTTATGGGAACAAATTTGGGCAGTACGGGGCCCCCGAAAATACTTCTGGGGGTGGAAAAAAAATCGTTAACCGGGGGGCCACTGGGAATTTTTTAAAGGGAAGTAAAAGAGTGAAAATGCATAACATTTTTTCGCTCTGGGAGGGTTAAATATCATAGAATATAGTGGGTGGGTGGCCTGGTAAGGAGCCCCGGAAATGACTACCATAACTACCACCTTTTATTTCTTACCAAAAAAACTACTTGTCCAACCCTAATTAAAAACTATAAATATTTTAAGGGGAAGTAATGAGGCAAATATGTTGTATTGTACTTTTTTAATTTTTTTTTGATGCCTGGTTTATTGGGTAACTTAATAAATGTTAGTGAAAAATTGTTATCAAATGGGGTTTAAGCATTTAAAAATGGAAAAAAAGGGGTTCCCCTTTACGGGGGTTTCCCCCTTTACGCGGTAGCCTGGAACCCCAACCTCCATAAAGGGGGGCCCTTTCTTTAAAAGGGTAACATATGGTAAGGAAACATAGGTGCGGATACCTATGGTGCAGAGTACCACCCTGGTACAAGGGGACCAAGGGGACGGGGGACCAATGGTACAGGGTAACCCTATGGTACAGGGTACCTATGGTTAAAAGGGTACCATGTGGGACAGGGCACCATATGGTACGCTACAGGGTTCCCCAGGGAAAAAAGTCACCCTGATTTGTTGGGGTTTTCCTAGGATTTTATACATATTTAAACCGGGGGTTTACCTGGAGAGAGTTTCCCAGGGGCAACGCCCCCCGGGGCCCGGGCTGTGCCAGGGCCCCCTGGGGGACAGAAACCTGATCAACCAGGCTTTGGGTCTGGCTGCACACAAACCAAGTTCCCAAATTTCAAAAAAATTTCAAATTACAAACAAATTACAGTCTAAGACTGAGGAAAATGGAGCTGAAGAGAATTCTATGGGTTTTTAACATATGGACCATTTTTCCCCATGGTACAATGGGGTCATTTTTTTACAATGGTAAACATATGGTTTAAAAATGTACAATGTGCCCCTAAAGTACATTTTCACCATAAGGTTAAAATTTTACCATATGTACAGGGTACAGGACCCCCAAAAGGAAAAAAGTCCGTCTGGTTTTTTGGTTTCCTAGGGTTTTTCCAACATATGCTCTTTTGTATGATAATCTATGTAAAGGGAAATTTTTGTACACCGAAAAAACTTACTTTAAACGCATGTGGCTCATAAGTAAAATTTATTTAGGTAAAACAAAAAAAAAATTTTCAAAAGAATATCCCTACTAAACAGCATATGTTTTGGGGGGAACCTAGATAACCAAAAAAAAATCCCAAAAGACTTATTTCCTTTGGGGCCCCTGTTTCCATATGGAAAAAATATACCATAGGTATAATGTTTCTAAAATGGTGCAATGTACCATATGGCACCTTTTACCATTGTACCCCAAAAGATACCCTTTTATCATGACAAACCCTTGTACCAAATGGTAAAAATGGGAAACCAAAAATGATTTTAAAACCATAGAATTCCTCTTCAGCTCCACTTCCATTGTCCTTTGAACGGGAATTTGTAAAGAGGAAGTCAGAATTTTGCCCCGGGGAGTGAGTGGGGAGTGAAGCTTCCTTGCCAAACCCGGGAAAAGAACAAACTACTTGGGGGTGTTCCCACAATGCTATTGGGGGGCGTCCGGATTTTTTTCATAGTGGTTTCACATTGACCACCCAGGGCCCATTCTCCAATGTAGACCTACCAGCCTTCTTTCCCCTAAATTTGGACCCGCAAAATTTTTGGGTAGATCTAAAGGTTTGGACCTTTAACGTAAAACCGTAATCATGGGACGGAAACCCCGAAAGGGTTTTGTCAGTAAACCGGCCAGCTGGGGTGTGGGTTCCCTAGGTCAAAATTTTCAGGGGCCAGCATAACAGCCTGGTTGACAGACCCTGACCCCACCATGAGGGCCCGGTCTCGCCCCCCCATGGGGGCTTTTGAAACCCCAAAAAACCCCTCCAGGTTTAAACCCAGGTCCAGGTATATTTTGGGCCTCTGTTGTTGGGTAATTTGTACACTCAGGTGCATCTTTTTTTTAATTTTTTTTTTTTTTTTAATTGGGGTTTTTCAAATCGGTGTATCGTTGGGGTTAATTTTTACACTCCCGGTTCCTCGGGGGTGTTAATCTGGGATGCCAGGGGCCCGGGTTTTTTAATTTTTTAAAGTTTTTGGTGCCCCTGTTGTGTTAATTTTTATACTTTGGGGGCTTTCTTTTGGGTTAAAATTTTTGCACTCAGGTATCCCCTGCTGGGGTTTAAAATTTTAGACTCAAATGGGTTCTCTTAAAAATAAGAAAATAAGAAAGAAGGAACCTTCAAAAAGGGCCCACGGCCGAAAGCAAGGCAAACTCCCCAATTTTCCCACCGGGTTTAAAGGGAATGCTTTAAAAATTTGTGAGGCCCCGAAATGTCACTTAAAGGGGGAGCAGTGCATCTGACCTATTAGCACAAGCAAATCAGGGGCCAACCACCAAACCACACCCATTCTTTTATTTATCCAACCCCAATTTTTTAAAAATACACAAAAGGCTTAGCATCATAAGTACTCGGGGGTTGTTCCCCCCATCCCAAAAAACTTTTTTACCAACCAGTGCTTTCCCCATATCCTTCCGGAATTTTAATTTTTCCAATTTAAAAACCATTTGGGGGCGAGTCCTGTCATGTTAGATATTTTTAGCACCTATTTACATCCCCTTTATTAATTCCCGTTTTTCCCTTTTTACACCCCAATTATATCCCCTCTAATTCCCACGCCTGGGGCTAAGAGTGCAGAAATTTAGGGGCCCCCAGTGTATCCTCATAGGGAAGATTTTTTGATACATGGGATCAACTTTGTCTTTCCCCTTTGTACTTTTCCCCGTGCATTTTATTTCCCTTCTATAATACTTGACCAAAAATTGCCCAAAAATCTAAAAGAAAGGGATAAAACCCAAAAATTTACAGAGTTGAAAAACAACCCAGGCTTTTATTTTTATACTTCTTGTTATGAAGCCATGAGAAAAAATAATGCACTGTTGTCTTTTTTTAGATTACACTAACCAGAACTTTTAAAATCCTTTTGACAACCATAAAAATTAAGATCTACATTATTTAGTAATATGTGGCATGGTTTTTTTTCCTGTCCAACATTTAGAATTTTTGGGCATTGTCTATATTAACCCTTTGACTGTTGCAGGCCCCTTTCTGAAACTGTCATTCTATGTTGCAAAAATATTCGAAAAAAAAATTATTTTTTCTTATGAAAATTTTAAGATTATTTTTCTGATTGTTTTAGTTAAAAATTTTTTTTTTTTCCCCACAGTACTTACTGAGATATAGAGGCGTGAAGTTTGCAGAAAATGAGCCACGTGTGGAAACAGCGGGACTGCCGCTCACCCAGTAAATTTTGATTTACTTGTATTGAAGGTTTGTTGTTGTTTTTTTTTTTCACAAATTTATTTCACATAACTTATTGGCCTGTGAGACCAAAGTGGGGTGCAATGTACATATATACACTCATTCTATACAACACAAAAGCACACATAATTATCAATAAATACTGTTTACATAACTTGTTTCAAAAACAAACAATACAAAAACTGTTTATTACTATTGTACTATAATATATATACCAATATACAGTCACGGGACATTTTCCCTAGAAGTTCTGCAGCTTGTGGAAACCTTTGAAACATTGTCATACATAAGGTGTTTTAAAAACTCGTCACACATAAAAAACCCGTGTGTGTGCATTTTTGTGACTTTTTTTTTTATGCAAAGACAAAACACCTCGTCTGAGCATTTTTCTGCAAAGTATTAGCAGGCAGTTGTGTTATGTAGTTATCCTAGATAAATGGGCATGTGTCATCATTCCTTCCTTCCTAACTTCCCGCATTCCTTTTTTCCCACCTTCCTGCATTCCTTTCCTACCTTCCTGCATTCCTTTCCTACCTTCCTACATTCCTTTTCCCACCTTCCTGCATTCCTTTCCTACCTAAACCTTTCCTTCCTACCTTCCTGCATTCCTTTCCTACCTTTCCCGCATTCCTTTCCTACCTTCCTACCTTCCTGAATTCCTTTCCACCTTCCTGCATTCCTTTCCTACCTTCCTACATTCCTTTCCTACCTTCCTGCATTTCTTTCCTACCTACCTTCCTACATTCCTTCGTCTTTCCCTTTCCTTACTTTTTTCCTTTCATCTCATCCTTCATTCATTCCTGCCTTCCATTCTTCCTTCCTTCTGATTTCTGTAAAAATATTACACATATAAGTCACTAGATACTTTCATATAACTGCTATTAACTTCTTCACAAGCTTGTCTTTTTGTGGAGTGTGTGGCTTATAATTGTTTTGAGTCAGGGGTCGGCAGCTGTCAAAATGACATATGCTCATTACTCACTCCCCCTACCGCCTGTCAAAACAATGGGGTCGGATGCTCCTTCCCCTCTATTCTATCTAATTATCTTTCTCCCTCATTCTCTTTCAATGTGTCTCTCTCTTTCCCATCTGTCTATCAATGTCTCACCAGGTACACATAAATACAAATACATAGTGTAAATTACCTAGGGTAACCCCAAAAAACCAGACATAGTGCTATACTCTCTGCTTGAAGATGTGAGTAAACGTGATGACGATGCAGTCTTGGGCTCTCTCTGAGACAGAGAGCTAAAACGGATAGACAAGGAGCTTGGGAGACAGACAAATAGACAGACAGACATGTTTGTGTACCAGCAAAAACAAAGTGAGGGCGATGCTCATCAAATATCACCTCTAATTTTTCTATCAGCTGCACCCTCCCCCACCCTCGTGTAGCTCATCAAACATCAGCTCCCATCAGATGTTATCTCATCTTATCATGTCATAGCCACTTTAATTTAGCAACAAAATAGTGTAGATGCATGTTTGATATAAACATCTGTTTATGTAACATTAGATGTTTGTAGATGGAAAAAAGTGGTGGACTTTGTTTATCATGCTTCAAGGAACTTATTATTACCTATTATTATTATTACCTATTCTTTTTCTCTTCCTTCTCCTCCTTCTCTGCCTTCTTTCTCCTCCTCCTCCTCCTCCTCCTTCCTTCTTCTTCTCCTCCTCCTCTTCCTCCTCCTTTTCCTCCTCCTCCTCCTCCCTTCCCCTCCTTCTCCTCCCCCTCCTCCTCCCTCTTTCTCCTCCCCTCCTTTTTCCTCCTCCTCCTCTCCCTTTCCTTCTCCCCCCTCCTCCTCCTCCTTTTCCTCCTCCTTCTCCCCCTCCCCCTTTTTCCTTCCCCTCCTCCTTCTCCTCTTCCTCCTCCTCTTTGTCTTTCTCTTCCTCCTTTTTCATTCTCCTTCATTCTTCTGGTATCCGGGGCATTCCTTTTGGTCTCAAACTACTCAAAACCATGAAATTGATCTTCACTGACACTTCCATCTGTGTTAGAGCATCACTTGGGAAGAGAAGAGTCCCAGATTTGCTGAGGAGTCACATATTTCTTACTGCTAGGCATGCTGAAAAAGGAGGACTGAAATGGCATTCCCACAATGCACCACTGGCTCCCCGATTTTTTTTTTATGGTGCACACTGACCATGGAGCCCCATTCTCTCACATGTGGGCCTACCAGCTTTCTCCTGCTTGATTTGAAGCCGCTAGAATTCCTGCGTATAAATACGTCAGAAACAGTGGCACGTAAGACATATATATATGGCCAAAACAGTCAAAAGGTTAAACTGTATCTGCCACTTCTCCGCACTCCATGAGTCTATTCAAATCATCCTGGAGTGCTCTAATGTCCTCATTAGAATGAATTAGTGGCCTATTTTGATGTCATCAGAAAATTTGCTTATGTCACTATTATTCCCTCATCTATGTCGTTTATGAAAATTTGTGAAAAACCCAAGGGGCCAAACACTGAACCCTGTGGAACACCGCTTGTGACGTCCCCCCCATTCTGCTTTTCCCCATTTATGCAAACTCTCTGCTGCCTATTCATCAACCATGCCTTACCCAGGAAAATATTTCTCCTCCTATTCTGTGTGCCTTAAGCTTCCTCAATAGCCTCTGATGTGGAAACCCCATGATCTACCTCCTCAAATACTTAGTGAAGAAAGTTAGTAAATTTGTAAAACAGGAATGCCCCTTTGTAAAACCGTGGCTGAGATTCATCAATCAATTTATGCCTCTCGAGATGGCTACGAATTGCTTGGGCAATTATTGATTCCACAAATTTTCCCACTATGGAGGTAAGGCTTATTGGTCTATAGTTCAAAGCTAAGGATCTGTCACCTGCCCCTTTTAGCTTGTGCTGCTGGGGCTGGTGCCGTGCTCCTTCCTTGAGAGGAGGTGACCAGACTGGGGTGGGTAATTGGGCTAATACAGGGGGACGGGTCATTGGGCTAATCTGGGGGGGGGAAAGGGGACATGGACCTGCTCTGCATGGGTCAGTAGGCCCGTTGCAGTGTTCTTTTTTCTTATGTTTTTTATGTTCTAAATAGGTATTACATTTGCCACTTTCCATTTACACAAATGGAGCTAACTCTTCCACACAACCAGTTACAGTTGGGGTCCCACAAGGAAGTGTCCTTGGCCCTCTCCTCTTTCTCATTTACATCAATGACCTACTGAATGCATCACAACTACTCAAACCCACATTATTTGCAGATGACACAACATACGTCTTCTCTCACCAAAACCCAGTCACACTGTTACTGCTGAATTACAGAAAAAATATCTACTGGATGATGACTAAAAAGCTTACACTGAATACTAACAAAACTTACTTCATTCAGTTTGGAAACAGAGCCACAAATGTTCACTTAACATAGCACTAAATGGATCACCCATCACAAAAATGCACAGAGTGAAAGTTCCTAGGAACCCACATTGACAGTAGCCTTAAATTCCAGACCCATATACAACAAATTTTCCAAGAAAATCTCTAAGACAGTAGGCACACTATCAAAGATATGATACTAGGTTCCACAATCAGCTGTCCCTTGCACTATATCACTCACACATCTACCCACATCTCACATGTGGAAATTTGTGCATGGGGAATCAACAACATTAAATCACCTAAGACCACTAATAACCAAGCAAAATGTGCAGCCAGAATGATAATGAATTCCCACTCCAGACAGCATTACTCCACCAAGATTCAGAAATCTAAAACACTTGCCATAAAGAACATCCATACTTATTCCTGCCCTTTCTACATACATACATAGAACACTTAAAAATAACCCCCCTTTAAACTTCTCACCAACCTTTATAGGATGCACGACCATAACACAAACACAAGATTACTTTTTGATGTATCTGTGCCCACACCACATATGTAAGAACTCTATGCACATAAAGGGGTCCAAAATTTGGAACTCATTTCCCGTAAATACTAAAGTAAATACATAAATTATTTAATACTCAATACAGGAGGGCCCCACTTATTATGGCGGGTTAGGTTCCAGCTACCCCGTAAAGCGGAAACCGCCGTAAAATGGAACCCCCTTTTTTTCCTCTTAAAATGCATACAAACACTAGATAACAAGTTTACACTAACATATATTATGTTAGCAATAGAACCAGGCATCAAAAAAAAACAATAAAAAAGTACAATACACATATAGTGCACTCATTACTTACCTTAAAATATTTATAGTCTTAATCTAGGGTGAGACAAGTAGTATTTATTGTAAGAAATCAAGTGTAGTATGTATGGTAGTCAGCCAGGCTACCATACCAGGCCACCCCACCCACACATACTATTCTATGATATTTAAGCATCCCAGAGCGATAAAATGTATATATAGTTCACTCATTACTTACCTTAAAATATAGGGTGAGATGAGTAGTATTTATTGTAAAAAATCAAGTGTGGTATGTATGGTAGTCAGCCAGGCTACCATACCAGGCCACCCCACCCACACATACTATTCTATGATATTTAACCCTTTGACTGTTTCCGACGTATAAATACGTCTTACGAGCCAATGTTTCTGACGTATTTATACGCACAAATTCTAGCGGCTTCAAATCGAGCGCCAAAGGCCTGATAGGCCTACACGGGAGAGAATGGGTCTCAGTGGTCGGTGTGCACCCTGTGAAAAAAATCTGGGACCTAGTGGTGCATTGTGGGAATGCCATGTTGTCAGTCCATTTTCACCATGCCTCTCGGTAAGAAGTTCCTCACTCCTCGGCGGATTGGAGGTCTTTTTTTCCCCAAGTGATAGCTCTAACAGCGATGAAAGTGTCAGTGACAGTGAATTCAAGGGTTTTCAAGTGAGTGTTACCGAAAAAAGTGCCCAGGATAACGTAAATAGTGACGAAAACCCAGATGACCCACAACCTTCGACCTCTGGTGCTGTGCCGGCTTGTTCACGTTCATGTTCGCCTGTACCAGGATGAAAGAGGAAACTATTTGGTCGTGTACAACACCCTGATGATAGCAGTGATAGTGATAGTGGATTTCAAGGTCATTGAAAGCAGTTCAAAGTGACAGTGAGAGTGAATATTCCCAGTGAAGCGCCAGTATGTACGACGTAGCATGCGGTCTGGTAGTGTTTCATATGTTGTTCCAAGGGGAAGGAGAAACTCTGGGAGCACATCCTGTGGCCCAACACCACGACCTGATAGTGAAGATGACGATATTGTAACGATGGGTATGAATGGTGACAGTGAGGGAGGAGGCAGTGGTGGTGATAGTGAGGGTGGCACGGCCCATGTGGCACCATCACCGGGCCACGCTACTAGCCACGCGGCTGACTCAGCAGAACAACCAGCCTCACCCTACCCCACACTGCCACAACCTGCACCACCACAACCTGCACAGCCACAACCACAGCCACAACCACGGTACAATATCCAGACCCCACCAGCAGACCGCATCTGGGATTGGCAGGACGGTGACGAGTTTGTTCCCAGTCCCCATGACTTTGATGAAACACAAAGTGGAATAAAGCCATCTTGTCCACTTGGGAACAATGCCAGTGAACTGGACTGCTTTGAGTTATTCTTCGATGAGACCCTGATGGACATCATTGTCAGGGAAACCAACACATACTGTGAATACACCATGGCAAATACAATTCTCTCACCAAAATCACGGCTACACAAGTGGAAGGAGACAACTGTGGCAGAGATGTACCTGTTTTTTGCCACAATAATGCTTATGCCACATGTGTATAAGCACACTGTCACCACATACTGGACAACAGATTGCCTGATTTCAACTCCAGGTTTTAGTGACATTATAAGTGTCAATCGTTTCCTGATACTGTTGCGTATGTTACACTTTTCAGACAAAACCAGGCCTGACAGAAGCGACAGGTTATATAAGATAAGAAATGTGTTTATGTACCTGAAACAAAAGTGCTGCATGTATTTTTATCCCTTCAGGAAGCTTGTTATTGATGAGTCCTTGATTTTATTCAAAGGAAGACTCTCATTCAAGCAATATATACCAAGCAAGAGGAAACGCTTTGGTATAAAGCTATTTGTACTGTGTGATTGCAGAAGTGGTCTTGTTTTAGATATTATTGTGTACACTGGCAGTAATACTTTGAGAGATACCATGAAGTTATTGGGTATCTCTGGTGATGTGGTTCGAACAATGATGGAACCATATCTTGGTAAGGGGCATATGTTATTTACTGATAACTGGTACACAAGCCCCTTACTCATGATTTCTTGCGAGTGAACTTGACAGACGTGTGTGGCACAGTGCGTGGTAATCGCAAACATATGCCAAGGTTCGACGCTGGCACTCGCAGAGGTGAGGTGCAAGCCTTTGCTGCCAATGACATCATGGCATTTCGGTGGCATGACAAACGTGATGTCACATTGTTGACATCAGTTCACACAAACGAAATGGTACCCAGTGGCAGGACAACAGAGAGACCAATGAACCCATTCTAAAGCCTGCAGCTGTCATGGACTACAACCTCAATATGCGCTTAGTGGACAATGTGACATGCAGATTGGGTTTGCAGACTGTGTACGCAAGAGTTATAAGTGGTATATCAAACTTTTTTTCCATCTTGTTGATATCTCTATGCTAAATGCTTATAACATATACAAGTTGAAGACCAACAAAACACCAAAATATGGTGAATTTTGCCTGTCAGTAAATCAGACAAATAATTGCAAAGTACAAAGGAGCAACTCCTGCAATAGACCAGCGCCCACAGACGTCATCTCGTATGAGGCCTGGTGATCACTACCCCATACAACTGCCTCCTACTACTGCCAAAAAAATGCTCAGAAGAGGTGTTATGTATGTATGCATACCACAAAACGCCCACAAACACGCAGAGACACTCGTTTTATGTGTGAGGAGTGTGAAGTGCCCCTCTGCATATACCCATGTTTCAAAGAGTTCCACAAGCTGCAGCAGTTCTAGGAACGTGTTTAGTGACTGTACATATGTATATATATTATGGAACAATAGTAATAAACATTGTTTTGTATTGTTTGTTTGTGTAAACAAAGTGTATACACAAACTAATAGTGATAAAGTTTGTTCTGTTATTGTGTTGTAAATAATGAGTGTATATTTGAACAATGCACCTTACATTGGTCTCACAGGCCACATAAGTTACCTGGAAAAGAAAAATATTGAAAATGCAAGAAACCTTTGAATTAGAGTAAATAAAAGAATACCGGGTGGGCGGCAGTCGCCGCTGTTGCCGTACGCACGTCAATTTCTGCAAACTTTGCGGCTCTATATCTCGGTAAGTACTGATGGCAAAAATTTTTTTTTAGGCTTAAAACACTAGTAAAAATATTCCTAACATTTTCATAAGAAAAAATAATTTTTTTTTTTCGAATATTTGGCGACATAGAATGACAGTTTCAGAGAGGGCCCTGAAACAGTCAAAGGGTTAAGCATCCCAGAGCAATAAAATGTATATACAGTTCACTCATTACTCACCTTAAAATATAGGGTGAGATGAGTAGTATTTATTGTAAAAAATCAAGTGTGGTATGTATGGTAGTCAGCCAGGCTACCATACCAGAGAGAAAGAATGAGTGCATGAGAGAGGACAGGCGCAGAGTTATGTAAACAAACCAGGCGAAGGTAAGTTTTGTAAACAAAGTGTACACGTCTGGTTTGTGTACAAGTTACATTGTGTACAGGTTGTCTCTACATTGATACAGTAGAATAAATAAAGAAGAACACTCCCATTCTCATGTAACATCATTTTGAGAAGAAATGATGCTCTGAGTGAAGGCAATGGAAGTAAGTCACTCTGACTTTTTGGGTTATCCTAGGTTCTCTACACATATGTTGTTATGTATTTATGTTATGTATCGTGTTTATTATATAATTTTGAAAAAAAATATCACGGATGGATTAATGAAAATGTGTATATTAACGTAATATACAACATTTAATGATACACCGAGCTCAGACAGCGTAAACAAACAACTGAACAGGTTGTGGACGATCACTCGGTCAGGAGAAATAGACGGTATTAATACGTGTCCAGTTTTAATTCATTCATGTACATTTGTAAGAGTTTGTGAAACTTTTACCTTATAATTTTTTATTATTATTATAATAATTAAATCACGAAACAAATACTCTTACACTGTGTATAAGTTAGTACAGAATTATAGCTATAAAGTGAAGGCATACGAAAGGAATATTTTTTCTACAGTTATCCCTAGTAACAGGTGACGGCTAGAGAAAACGTAATTCTTCCGACACTTCTACAAACCGTTTGGTAAACATCTCATATATATTTTGTATAAATTTTTATACTGTGGGTGCATGTATCATGTTTGTGTGTTACATAATGTGTTTCTTATATAATTTTGAAAAAAATATCATAGATAGATTAAGGGAAATGTCTATATTAACGTAATATGCGACATTAATGCGCCCAAGAGATTATTATTATTATTATTATTATTATTATTATTATTATTATTATTATTATTGCATCAAGAGTAGAGAGACTCTTAGTGATTTTAATGTGTACTTACATGCCAGCACAGTGTGTAAGTTTATTTAGGTACAGGTGTACACAAGTTTAATTATCAAGTACAATACATATAAAATATACAATAACTTTAAAACACTTGAAATTTTGGAAAGTTTCCAGACATAATAAGATGTGCTCAGGGAGAATGTAAACAAACTCGGTGGGCCGCTGTGACCGTATTAGAAAGACAGTTGGGGGGAGCCGTATAGCGAGTTTTGGTCATAATTTGAAATGTCCGTATTAGCGGAACGCCGTAAGCGAAACGCCGTAAAACGGGGCCCTGCTGTACTTAAATTAAGATCTCCCAATTACCTAAATCTTAACACTTCAAAATTTAACCCTTTCAGGGTCCGTCCCATAGATCTATGGCTTCACGTCCAGGGTCCAAACCGTAGATCTACGCCAAAATTCTAGCTGCGTCAAATTTAGCGCAAAAACGCACCTAGGCCTTCATGTGAGAGAACGGCTCTGTGTGGTGGGTGTGCACCGTAAACAAAAATTCTAGGCGCCCGCACAGCATTGTGGGAACGCCGGCTCAGTTGCCTTTGTTCACCATGCCTCGTTGCAAGGTAGCTCTCACTCCAAGGAAAATTGGGACTTTTCCTTTCGTATCTGATAGTTCTGACACTGATGGAAGTGGAAGTGAAGATTAATTCTTTGGCTTTGATCAGTTAGTGACCGAAAGGAATGACCAGGATATCAATAATAGTGCAGAAAACCCTGACGATCCTCAACCTTCTACCTCTGGTGTGGGCACTCGTCAGTCATGATCAGTTGTACCTCAATGCAAGAGAAAACTATTATTTTCACGTGGCCAGGCCTCTGACTTCAGTAATGATGATGATAGTGACATGGATTGTGATTTTATTGCTCTTGACGATCATTCGAGTAGTGATAGTGAGCAATCATAATCACCAGTGAAGCATCGGTATGTACGCTGCCGCATGGGCTCGGGTAGTGTACCCTATGCTGTGCCCAGGGGACAGAGTACATCCCGTGGCCCTACACCACGAATAGACAGTGAAAGTGAGGATGATGTGGCTACACTTGGCATGGATAGACTACAGGCATCAGTAGATGGTGGTAGTGGTGATGGTAGTGCCACGGCCATGTGTGACTCACCAGCCCAGGCTAGGACCCACGCTGCTGACTCCTCAGTCCAAGGATAAAGCGGAGCATCAGCCACCAGCCCACCACAACTACAACTACCTGCACAACCAGTCTATGACATCCAGTATCCACCAGCAAACTCTTGCTGGGATTAGCAGCAAAATCCCAATTTTGTTCCTAAGCCCCACCACTTTGATGTCTCTCAAAGTGGAATTCTACCTACTTGTCCCCTTGGAACCACGGCCAATGAACTGGTATTTTTTGAAATATTCTTTGACCAGCCCTTGATGGAAACTATTGTCAGGGAAAGTAACAAGTATTTTGAGTACACCATGGCAAATACGATCATATCATAACAGTCAAGACTACACCGGTGGAAAGAGACGACTGTTGTAGAAATGTATTGCTTTTTGCAACAATAATGCTTATGCCCCATGTCTATAAGCATAATATAAAAGCATACTGGTCCACAGATCGGCTAATTTCTACCCCGGTCTTCAGTGAAATCATCCCAGTGAACAGGTTTATCTTACTGTTACGTATGTTGCACTTCTCTGACAAAACCAGGCCTGACAGACGTGACAGGTTATACAAGATTAGAAATGTTTTTATGTATCTCAAACAAAAGTTCAACATGTACTTTTATCCATTCAAGAATCTTTTAATTGACGAGTCTTTGATTTTGTTCAAAGGTAGGCTGTCATTGAAGCAGTATATACCAAGTAGAGGAAACGCTTTGGTATAAAACTGTTTGTACTCTGTGACTGTGACATTGGCCTGGTATTGGATATAGTTGTATACAATGGATGTAAAACATTGAAAGATACCAAGATGTTATTAAGTATCGCAGGTGATGTAGTGAGAAGCATGATGGCACCTTATCTTGGTAAGGGGCATACGTTATACAGTGGACCTTAACAGTGATGGCATCGATTAACGATAAATCTGACTAGCGATACATTTAAACGCAAAAATTTTGCCTCAACTAGCGCTTAAAAACCCGACCAGCGCTATTCATTCTGTACCATACGCGTCCATTTTTGCCTGAGCGCGCCTCACTTGTCCCTTGGGTGTCAGTGTTTACAAACCAGCAGCCACCGCGGTCGCTTCCAAACATACAACAACTGGAACATTTCATATTATCACAGCCCTTTGTAGTGATTGCACCTGCAAAATAAGTCACCATGGGCCCCAAGAAAGCTTCTAGTGCCCAACCTACAGCAAAAGGGTGAGAATTACTATGGAGATGAAGAAAGAGATCATTGCTAAGTATGAAAGTGGAGTGCGTGTCTCTGAGCTGGTCAGGTTGTATAATAAACCCCAATCAACCATCGCTACTATTGTGGGTAAGAAAACGGCAATCAAGGAAGCTGTTCTTGCCAAAGGTGCTGCTTGCTGCTGCCAACCACAGTCAGCTGTTGTTCTGTGCGGCACCAATCAGCTGTTATTACTCGAAGATGTGGAGAGAGTGTTGTTGGTGTGGCTTAACGTGAAACAATTCCGAGAAACGATTTAACCCGGAGGGTTAGCCACCCAGGAACAAGAAAGTCACCTTGCATTCATCGAGGACTGTCTAACTTATTCATTGGGGGTCCTTAATCTTGTCCCCCAGGATTGCGACCCACAACAGTTGATAACACCCAGGTGAACAGGAAAAAAAAATTGCCTGGAACTAGTGATCATATGTGAGGTTAGTGGGGAGGATGTGAGAAGAGTTGGGGAGGAGGACAATGAAGAACTAACCGCATGATGAGCTGTTAGATCATCTTCAACAGTAAGAGGCCACACCTGAGGAAACTGCTTGGAGGAGCGGGCAGAGAGAAATTGAAGGTGTTTGCTACTTCAAAGAGTAAGGAAATTGTGTGGCAATGTGGCTTATAGTGCAACTTTTTTGATGAAATCGCTCCTCACACAGCTATTTGCAAAGCAGTGCTGGTGACTTAGTTACACTGGCAATGTTGTGAAACACTTTAGGATAATAGGAACAGAGTCGGTACAGGCCTCTATGGACAGATATGTTGTGCGACAGAAAGTCCAGTGAACTCTTGAAGCTGGGTCCTAGTGGCATTAAAAAACCAAGGGAAGTAACCCCAGAAAAGACTTGCTGCCTCAAGTGCTAAAGGAAGGGGATTCCTCCTTCTAAACACTAACATAGATCAACGGTTCTCCTCCTCTCATCCCATCAATCATCCACCAGATATTCAATAAAGGTAAGTGTATTGTAACTGGGCATGTCTTCTCAGTTTGTGTGTATTAAACAATTTAATTTTTCATGTGGGTAAAAATTTTTTTTTTTTCAATACTTTGGGTGTCTGTGCATGGATTAATTTTGATTTCCATTTTTCGTATGGGAAAATTAACTGACTAACCAATTATTTTGATTATCGATGAAGCTCTCAGGACGGATTATATCGCTGGTTGAGGGTCCACTGTATTGATAAACTGGTACACAAGCCCTTTACTACAGTGATTCTTGCGGAACTGTGATACCAAACAGATTTGTTTTATGTTGGTGGGTTTGGCCGTGCATTTCTAATCGTAAACATATGCCCAGGTTCAAAGTCAGGTGCTAGTGGTCGATGGACATGCAGGTGTTTACTCCAATGACATCTTGGCATTACGGTGGCATGGAAAACGAGATGTCACAGTGTTGACAATATTCACCGTAACGAAATGCAAGACCGTGGCAAAGTGAATCGAGTGGTAATGAAACATTATTCAAAAACCTGTGAGGATTATTATACACAAAACTTGCGCTTGGTGTGAACAAAGTGTGACATGCAGACTCTGGCTTTGTTGATTTTGTTCGTAAGAGTTAAAAGTGGTTCATGAAACTTTTCTTCCATCTCATGGACATGTCAATGCTCCAATGAATAATATGTACTCAAAATGGAAGATGGCAACGACTACGTGTGGTGAAATTTTGTTTGTCTGTGTCAGGGACAACTCTATAATGAAGTACAGTGGTCCCTCGTTTTTTCCGTAAATTAATACGTTCTGGAGCCGTTACTATAAACGACAATTTTACGATTTACTGAATCATTTTCCACATAAGAAAAATGTAAATACAATTAATCCATTCCTGCCAACAGAAGTCTTAAAACAAAAAATAAATTTTTTACATGAAATATAAGATAGTACAAAAAAACAATTACAATGGGGAATTGATGAATGAAACATTAACAGCATAACACTACCTTTATTGGAGATTCTCTTAAGTTGTATGGGAGGAGACTGGAGGAGAAGAGTGGATTGTTATATAGGTTGGAAGGGGAATCCCCTTCCATCAACACCTCAGGTATCATATGCTTTATGGGGTTGCTTGTCTTCTTGTTCCTTAATGTCACTAGGCCATCCCTTGAGAGTATTGGAGTCCTGTCTCGCAAAATAAACTGTGGAGTAGAGCTTGTTGTGGCGTCCCTCTATTAACAATTTCCTAAAATGGGCCCCCAAGACTTTGTCAATGTACATGTTGCACAATATGGCTTGCACACAACTTGTTAGGGTGATGTTTCTCATAAATCTTTTGCCATCTTACCCACAGAGCAAAAAATCTTTTAATTTTCTGAAGAAGCACCTTCTTCCATCGCTCTCTTCCTCTCCTCTGCAGCAAGATTCTGAGCTGCGATGTGTTGCTCTTCCTACTGAAGCTCTTGGCAGCTCTCAGTGGTGTGCTCTTCGTGTTTGTGGTCTTCCACCATTTCTTCAAATCCTCCAAACTCATATCCAACCAAATTCGGAACTCCACAGTGCCACAATTGATTTTACATACAGACATAGGTCATCAGGGTTCAGTCCAAAACCTTCAAAATCCCTATTGTGGAGCACAATTGGCCACAATTTTCTCCAGGCAGGTTCAAAGTCCTGTTAGTCACTCCCTCCCATGCCATACCTATAAGGGTTATGCATTGGAGGATGCTGAAGTGGGTTTCTCTCTAAATTCTTAGGGTCAAGTGAGTGTCTGTGGTGGTATCTGTCAAGCACCTGTGAAAACATTGTTGTGTGTAGAGTTTTTTAAAGTTTGCAATGACCTGCTGGTCCATGGGCTGAGGAGAGGAGTGGATATTGCGGGGGCAAGACTTTACTGTGATGAACCCAACTCCTCAAAATTTAGGTCATCAAAGGTTTGGAAGAAGGAGCAGGTGCATTGCAATTACTAGCAGGCACTTGAGATCCAATTTTATTTTCCAGGAGAGACTCATTCACCACTTGGGCCAAACACTTCATTTGAAACCACCAATACGACGAAAATTACCTCGTGACCATGACTTACCTATTAGATTTCAAAACACACACAATTTACTATCATAACATTGTTTTTCCTGAACACGCTGCGGATTTCTGAATGGTACCTAGTAATGGCTTCACATTGAAATCCCCACTAGCATTAGAACAGAACAATTAGCGGTTAGCTGTTCTTTCATAGGCTTGTGTCCTGCTTTGCTTTTCCTATTGTTGTATTTGAAGGTCCCTCGATTGGCATTTTTTCATAGTGGCTGTTCGTCCACAATTGAACATGTTCAGGTCCTTTCAGTCCTTTGCCTCTTTGTACTCTGGAATTTCTTTGCACATATTTTCTCTGCCGCCGGCTGTGGTCTCGATCTGGCAGCTCTCCATTTTCATTACCACTCTGTCATGCTTTATGCCAGTACGGATCTTAAATCTCTCAAAACCAGCCTTTGCTGGCCTTTATTCACTCACATCTCCATATTTGCAGGCAATTGCTATTACCAATATCTTCATGCAATTGCCTAGCCTTTTCACAAATTAATTGAAGCCATCAGAGTATCCTGCTAATTGTTTTTCGCCATTTTATCACAACGCAATAATAACTTCTCAGAACCTCTTTAGACTGGCTGATCTCTTATTTTTGTCAGCATAGTTACTACCCTTTGCACCAATAGAGGCTTGATTTCTTTTTATCTAGGCCCACTATGGAACATAAGGTGTTGTAGGCGTTTCTTATACATCCTGGAAGTTCGGCCACACTTGTACACTTTCATATTGTTCAATGTTGGTTTCTTAAATTAATCGTATTTCTCACCTTTCTTTGTTCCACACAGGTTTGGCACTAGGAGCTTTCTCTGGACATGGTAGTCTTATTTAGTACTTGCAAGCACTAAAATAAATGGAATATTATGAAATATTTCGCTTGGAGCATGTGTGGGGACCTTCGTCTCACTGGTAACAACTGCCAGACTGCTGCCCGCCACAGCTCACGCCGTGGGGTACTCATCCCGGAAGAAACTAGACTCTCGAGTCAACCTATGAAATGCTGAGTCCATGTTTATACGAAAATTACCCCTTTCAATGATCGGCGGGGAATATTTTCGATTGACGAGAGCTACGGGAAAACGAGGATGGGGACCTCTGTACCAAGCGTAACAACAACCTGTATACAACAAGGTACTCGAAATTCAGCAGAATATATCCCCAAGAATTTGAAGAGAGGAAAGGTGATCATTTATACTTACAGATTCCTTAAACTAGGAAGAAATTTGCTCAGAAAAGAGTTTGCATCGTCTGTGCACACAAAATGAGGGCACAAAGACGCAAGACACTCAGTTTATGTGTGTGGAATTTAAGTGACTCTGTGTAGGTGGTGCTTGTTATCAAGGGAGTTCCACAAGCTCCAGCAGTTCTAAAAACCATGGTCCAGTGATTGTAAATATGTAATACATGATAGAACATTAGTATTATATCAGATTTGTTGCATGTTTGTTGTAATAAACATAAAGTGAGTCAACAATAATATGATAATAACTTTAGTGTGTTATTGTGTTCCAATACTGTAAGGTTTAAATTATATACATTCTATACAGTTTGGTCTCTCAGCCCCAAATGTTATTAGGAAAAGGAAAAAAAAATATTAAAGTTAAAAGAAAGAAAAACTACAAAAAACGTTGTTATATATAGTAATGCGCGAATGTGGAAATCATCGATGTTGCCACCACCCAGTCATTCTGGGTAAACCTTCTTGGACTGTATCATGGTTAGAATACTGATACAGAATTTTTTTTTTTTGTCATATATTACCTTCACATATAATACACTCTTTAGTTCTGTAGAAAAAAATAATTTTTTTTTTTCAAGATTTCCGGATCATGGAGCCCACTTCAGATTTTGGCCTTGGACCCTGAAAAAGGGTTTAAGTACCCAAAGTTCATACATAACTTAATTATTACACATCTGTAATAGTTATAAATAACTGATAAATTAGAAACATGAGCAAACACTTGGGTATCTTTAATGAGAAAACGTTGTCGCCACTAGTAGCTTCATCAGTCCAATACAAGAAAGAAAGGTGTAAGGAGTGGCAGAGTTTGAGGGAATCAAATCCCTTAGTGGAAGTCAACTCAGGCTGAGGACTGATTACCTCAAAACTCTGCCCTCTCCTTACATCTTTCTGCTTTGTATTGGGATGATCGAAAGCCACTGTGTGGCAAAAAGTTTTCATTAAAGCTACCCAAGTGTTTGCAAATGTTGTCTAATTTATCATCTTGTCGGTTCTCTGAAACAATTCATTCAACAGCATAAATACCTGCACAAAAACTGTTTGGCCTTACACCCTATTGTATTCATTCTTCATACTGTAAAACTGCATTCACCAACATTCATATATTATTTCCAATTATCATAACTTTATATATTTCACTACTGATATACACAACTACTAAACTACCTTCAGATTATGTCCCAAGGTAATTCCCCAGCTGATTGTAACTTTAAAGTTAACATTACTGTCAGATTCAGATTTAACCTTTTATTGTCGACAGGCCCTCTCCCTAAACTTGTGCTCAGGGTCGAAAATTTTTACCCCCCCCAGCCCCTCCAAAGATCTTTTTTTCTTATGAAATGATTAGAGCATATTTTGGGAGTATTTTAGGCTCATTTTATTTTCTTTTTGTGTTCAACACTTACCAAGATTGGAGGGCATGAAGTTGGGACCAGAAAATGAGCCGCTACGGAACCATTGCCAAACTTTTTTTTTCCTTTTCCTCTTTGTGTCCCCCTGCACCCGATATCATGCGGAAGATAGTTTTTTGTTTTTTCCAATTATTTCTTTTATTTTATCATTTTATTTTTTCAAAGTAACTTTTATGGCATGTGAGGACCAATATAAAGCCAAGTCTTTCGGATACTGTAAGGTCCCACTTTATGGCAATTTCACTTTTCAGCATTCCGCTAATACGGTCATTTCAAATGTATGACCTACCCTCAATATACGGCTCCCCACCTGACGCTTTCTAATACAGTCACCTCACACCACCTGTTTGGTTTCAATCTCCATGAGCTCCGTAAGCGCCACTTTCTCCACTGTGTCTGGAAACTTCAAAATTTCAATATATGCAGGGACATATTAAAATCAGTGAAGAGTGTCTTTATTGTCTCGAGATGCAATATAGTAATGATATTAATACTCAATAACAATCTTCGAGTCCTAGGTAGAAGGTTGGTACAATCAGCAAGCGCCCAGGAGGTACTACCATCCTGCAAGTGGAGTGTACAACGAAAACCTGAAATCTGTTTTACATGTTGGTAGGATTGCTGTAATGTGTCTTTGGTCTGTCTCATAAACATTGCAAGATTTCTGGTAAGTCATTGCTTACTTCTACTTGCACTTAGGTCACACTTACACATACTTCGTACAAGCATATATATACACACCCCCTCTGGGTTATTCTTCTATTTACTTTCTAGTACTTGTTCTTGTTTATTCCCTTATCTCCATGGGGGTAGTGGAACAGAATTCTTCCTCGGGTAAGCATGCGTGTTGTAGAGGCGGCTAAATGCCGGGAGCAAGGGGCTAGTACCCCTTCTCCCGTATAAATACTAAATTTAAAAGAGAAACATTCGTTTTTTTCTGTTTGGGCCACCCTGCCTTGGACGGATACGGCCAGTGTGTTCGAAAGAAAGAAAGAAAAGAATTCAATGAGTCTCATTAAAATGTGATTATATTTATGTTAATATACACATTTTCATTTTAAACTATGTATGATATTTTTTCAAAATTATAAGAAATAAACATGATACATAATATAAAGATGATAAATACACTCCACAATAGAATGAATAAACATAAATACGAGATGTGGGAGCCAGACACGTATTATTGAGTGACGGCAAGAAGAAACATTTTCTAGTCCAGCATAAGAGGAGAAAACTGTTATTGAGGGGTAACTGCAGAAAATTATTCCTTTTGTATGCCTTTGTCAGAGTGTATATTCTTCTAAAAATCGGTGTTAGATGAGTGAATGGGAGTGTTCCTCTTTATTTATTCTACCGCATCAATGTAGAGACAACCTTGTACACATTTAGCTTGCTTTCACAAACCAGACTGTACAACTTTGTTCATAATCACGTTCCACCTCTGTTTTGTTTACATAATTCATGAGTGTCCTCTCCCATATTCTATTCCTCTCATTCTCTTCCTCTCTTCTTTCTCCTATCTCTCTCATTCTCTCTCTCTCTCTCATTCTTCTCTCTCTCTCTCATTCTCTCTCTTTCTCTCTCTTATTGATTTGTTTTATCTCGTTTACTCACCTCTGACCCTATTAAGACTACAAATATTTTAAGGTAAGTAATGAGTGAAATGTATTGTGCATTTTAACGCTCTGGGATGCTTAAATGTATAGAATATTATGTGTGGATGGGGTGGCCGGTTATGGTAGCGACGGGTGGCTAGACCATACATTACCACACCTGTATTTCTTACAATAAATACTATTTGTCTTCACCCTAGATTAAGGATATACATATATTTTAAGGTAAGTAATGAGTGTACTCTATGATGTTTAATTTTTTATTGTTTTTTAATGCTAGTTCTACTTGCTAACACCAATGGAAATAGTTACACTGTCTGACTTTTTTTGGGTATCCTTAGGTACTTTACTCATATGCTGCTATGTATGATAACTGGTTAACTTGCATTTGTGTATACAGTGGACCCCCCGCGTAACGATGGCATAACATAGCGATTTATTTCGCATACCGCACTTACTTTAATCGACAAAAAATTTGTTGCCCTTTCAAATACCGCTAAAAAACCCGCCTTACCGATTTTCGTTCCGAGACGCGGCCTGAGCCTACGCTACTTTGTTCGCCGGTGGCATTGTTTTACCAGCCAGTCCTCCGCTGTAACATCCAAGCATACAATCGGAATATGTTCGTATTATTCAGTTGTTTTCGGTGTTTTTCTGGAAAATAAGTGACCATGGCACAAGAAAGCTTCTAGTGCCATCCCTTACAGCAATAAGGGTGACGAATTACTAAATAGAGTGAAGAAAAAGATCATTGCTAAGTATGAAAAGTGAGTGGCATGTCTCCGAGCTGGCCAGGTATGTATTAATAACCCCAATCAACCATCGTTATATTGGTGGTAACAGCTGCTGCTGCTGTGCTGCCACTGGTCATCTGCTGTCTGCTTTCTTACTGCTGTAGCACCGTTCTGTTGGTGTGGCTTATTGAGATTACCAAGAAACAATTAAACCCAGAGGATTTGCCACCCAGGTTAACAAAAAAAAGTCAGCTGTCATCGAAGCTGTCTAACTTAGTTTTCCACTGGGGTCCATAATCTTTCTCACAGGATGCAACCCGACACATAGTCGACTACACCCAGGTGAACAGGGACAAATGCTGGAATAGTGCTCATAATTCGGTGAATTTAAAGCCAGCAAAGGTTGGTTGGAGAGATTTAAGAATCGTTAGTGGCATACACAGTGTGATAAGGCCTGTTCTGGGAAGAAAAATGCCAAACAGGCGACTCCTACAGTCCTCGAGGAGGATAAAGGCACTCCCAGGGGAACACAGTGTCTCATCAGTCATTGCTGCATCTTCAATAAAGGTAAAGTGTCATTTATTCTTCATTTAGCAGACTAGTACATGCACAAGAATTATACTGTGCATGTAACTCTACTCTACTATTGTGCATGTTCTTCTCTTTGTGTGTGGGAAAAGTATATTTCATGTGGTAAAATCTAGTTTATTTTAATAATTTTGGGTTTTGTCTTGCACTGAATATTAATTTTATTGCCATATTTTCTTATGGGGAAAATTCATTCACATAACGATTATTTCGCATAACAATTACCCTCTGCACGAGAATTAAAATCGTTTTAACCGGGGGTCCACTGTATATGATTAAATTACTAACTTAATATATGATTAATGTAAACTTGTTATCTAGTATTTGTATGATTATAAGTGAAAAAAAAGAGGTGTTCCACTTTATGGGCGATTTATCGCTTTACGGCATAGCCTGGAATTCTAACCTGCCGCATAAGTGCGCGGCCCCTACTGTATATTACACTCGTTGTATGGTACACATTATTATTGCCAAGAATTATTATACATAGTATTTATAGGTCCCCAAGCAATGTTTTTGTTGGGAAGGGAGTGTGGGTTTGTGTAAACAACATGGCTGGTGGCCAGCAGTTCGGGCCCTGACTGGTTGGCTCTCTGTCTCTATCTGTCCTCACAGGTACACATAAAATACAATTATACATAGTGTAAATACTTAAGGATACACAAATATAACAATAATTAACATAGTTGCGTAAGCCATGGTGTAGAGAGTGCCATCATACGTCTTCTCTCTCCACTAATGGAGAAGGTTGACATTTGATGAGGGATCACTTGCCTTCCCTTTACACTTACCCTTTCGAAACTGTCATTCTAATGTCGCTAAATTATTTAGAAAAAAAAAAAAAAAAAAAAAAAAAAAAAAAAAAAAAAAATCTTATGAAATGATAGAGAATCTTTTTCCCCGATGGGTTAATGACCCAAAGTCGAATTTGGTCGAAAACTCATGGTATTACGCTCTGCCAAAGTTAGCTGTTCTCAGCAATATATGAGTATGCGGCGATTTCGCCGAACTTTAGAGCCCTATTGTCAGTCAATTCAGTTTATTTTCAGTTGACCAAACTCATAGCTATTTCTCTTGAACCCCTTTTTGTCTATCTAGCTGAGTACAAGTGAAACCGCCCATTTACCAATTTGGACTACCCATATTGTGGGTCAGAAATTGGCAATTTTGGACAATTTCATCGCAAATTTAAAAAAGATGCATTTTCAAATAGGGTCAAGAATAAACAGGTAGACATTTGGCACTAAAATATCATATACTTGTTCATTTGTCAATCTCTAGGCCCTCTTATATTATTATTGCTTTCTATTTGTGATTTTTTATTTACAAAAAAATACAAAATTTATGTTATTGCAGAACTTACTGCATTATTGTAAAAATGTGTATATAAATAATATCAGTGCACTAGTGAAAGAATATTAGACTCCCCAGTTGACGTGTATTGGACGTGTTGTGTTGA
The DNA here is from genome assembly GCF_026875155.1 of Cherax quadricarinatus. Taxonomy (NCBI): domain Eukaryota; kingdom Metazoa; phylum Arthropoda; class Malacostraca; order Decapoda; family Parastacidae; genus Cherax; species Cherax quadricarinatus. Next base: position 37,325,986 of record NC_069451.1, on the reverse strand, counting down.
GTTTTGTTTACTTCATGAACATTGGTTAAAAATTCTGAAGACATTTTCTGCTACTTGAGCTCAGTTTTCATGGTCATTTTCATCGTCCAAGTTAATGAAAGAATCATCGCTATTTCTAAAATATGTTTTCAATTTTATCAACCTAGAGACCATGGAAAACGCCAATACATCGATAAATACTATACGATAATACACCTCAAAGTTGGCGTTTAAATCCATAAAAAAGATCAGAGTTTTTGTTTTTCTCGTTAACGCACTGTTAGCTGGCAGGATTTTTTTTTATGTGGTGCACATGACCACACAGACCCCATTCTCTTCACATGTAGGCCTACCAGCTTTCTTCTGCTTGATTTGAAGCCTTAGAGTTTTTTTTTCAACAAGTCGGTCCCGTTCTCCCTACGAGGCGGGTGACCAAAAAAGAAAGGAAAAATCCCCTAAAAAGAATAATAATTTCATCATCATTCAACAACTATCACCACACTCACACATTTTCACTGCTTTTGCAGAGGTGATCTAATACAAACAGCTTAGAGCATATACGTATAAAGATACACAACATATCCCTCCAAAACTGCAAATATCCCAAACCCCTCCTTAAAGTGCAGGCATTTGTACTTCCCTTTCCAGACTCAAGTCCGACTATATGAACTAACCTCGGTTTCCCTGAATCCCTTCACTAATATTACCCTGCACTACACTCCAACAGATGTCAGGTACCAAGTATCATTCGCTCATTCATCCTATCTTACACGCTCATGCCACGCTGCTGGAAGTAGGTAGTAGTTGTAGACAGCTAACCACCATGGGAATGTACTTACGTCCTGCCAAGAGAGTGTTAATCGAAAGCTCGTAATTGTTTTTACATGATGGTGAGGATGTGGTGTCTTTTGGTCTGTTTCATAAATATGCAAGATTACAGGCATGTCTTGCTACTTCTACTTACACTTAGGTCACACTACACATACATGTACACGTTTATTTATACACACTATCTGAGTTTTCTTTGATTTATCTTATAGTTCTTGGTCTTATTACTTTTACTTTTATATCCATGGAGAGAGTGGAATAAGATTTCTTTCCTCAGTAAGAATGAGTGTGTAAAAAGTCAACTATAAAATGCGGGAACAATGGGGGTAGTACCCTTTTCCTGAAAGATTACTAAAAAGAATAATAATAGAAAAATTTCGTCCGCTAGAATTATTGAGTATATATACGTCAGAAACACTGGCTCGTAAGACGTATATATACGACCAAAACAGTCAAAAGTCCCTAAACATGTCTGTCTATCTGTCTGCTTCTCTCATTTCTCTGTCTATCTGTCTTGCCTGCTTCTGTTCTCTGTTCAGATGTGAGCCACTATGTGAACCAACCGTTTTACAACTCCAGTGCAGCAGTCACATCTGAGTCTGATTATTATTATTGGCCAGTCTGGATTTTTTGGGTTATTCCTAGGTAATTTACACAATGTATGCATCAGCACGGCCGGCCGGCAGCAGCCAGCCAGCCAGGCATGGGCAGCTTCTGAGTGCCACCCTGTGGTAAAAGGGTGAAAATTTACTATTGAAAATGCATAAGAGACAGTAAATAAATAAGAAAGTGTGACGTGCGTGACTCTTAAGAGTGACTCTTAGTTGTTATTAAATGTATTATTAAAGTGTACATGAGTTATAAGAAGTAATAATGTGGAAGTCATTGACGCAACTCCTAGTAGCGACAGTTTGTCGTGCTGGGGGGTATTGCTAACCGCCTGAATGGGTTCCTCAATGTATATAATGTTATATTACCTGTTTCATGTATAATTTTATATTGCTTATATTTGCGATAAAATAGCTACATGCGTAAATATATTGCTTTACATTTTTTTTGACTTAGTTATGTTATTAGGTAGGATGTAACATTTATATATCATTCAGTGCTCATTAGTTCGAGAGATAGTAGCTGGGACAAAATTGTCTAAACTACTGTGTTTTCTCTCCGATCATTTGGCTGCTGGCTTCTCTGTGTTTGCTGGGCAGCAGCAGTTCCCACGGAGTCACGTGATCAGGTAGGGTTGCATTCCCACCTCATCTGGAGTAGTCGGTCTGGTCTGCTCACTCTTGTCAGTTGGACGTCTGTGTTACAAAAAACGCCCCGATTTCTAATAAGTTAGAGATCTCACGTGAAATACTGAAAGGACTGCGCTTCTAGCATCCAGCTATTATGGGTTTTTGCCAACAAGTAGTCAGTATCTGGTTCAATTAGCCATTTGAATTCAGTAAGATTCAAATGTTATTAGTGCGCTTCAGGATTTGCAACTGGTAGGTTTACTAACTAAAGAAATTAAATTTAATAAAATTGTTAGGCGGATATAATCAAATTAAATTAATGTCTGTACATAATCAAAATAATCACTTCCTTCGTGTACAGTAGTATGTGCTTGCTTGAACTAATTGCTTCAACTAAACTTTTGACCATAACCTGGCAATCAGAACACTTGCTTGAACAATAAATACTCGACTGACTAAGCCCGAACAACAATTTAGCAAGCTATAGCAATACAATCAGAAACAAGGAGATAATATAACAATCACTAAAGTAGGGGACCATCTGCAGATCCTCCACGCAAAAGTCCAAAACTCCCCATTTACTACGTGAATCTAAGTTCAGCATAAGAAAATCCCCAACTGTGACAGTACTCAGATACCGCAGGTACAAATTAGAGTCAGAAGCTACAGCTCAGGGACCTGTGTTTCTCAGTGTCTAGGCGACACAAAACCCCACATCAGTACAACGTCGAAAGTCACTAAGTCTAGGCTGTGTTCTGTGAACTGAGTCCACAGAACCAACAACAGGAAAGCGACAGAGACGATGTCTTTCAATACAACAGCCAGCCAAGGGAGAGCTTGGCCCGTCTGGTTTAGAGAAGTCAACAGACCAGAGACAGCGCGCATGTCAGGCAGATTACCTCCAGGGAGGTGTGAACACCCCCCTTTTGTCACTGACTCAGTGTGCTTATCTGCCCAGCACACTGAGTAGCCGGCTGGGAAACGAGCAACGATCGATAATTACAGTAGTTAGACAATCAAGACTTGTTGAAACTATGAGCACTGAATAATATATATAGTTACATTCCTAACCTAATAAAACAACTAAGTTCAAATAATAATATAAGCAATATATTTATCATTTAGTTTATCGCAAAAAACAGTGGAACCCGGTTCATGTTTTTTAATCCGTTCCTGAGAGATCATCGCTTAAAGCAAATATCGGGACAGCAAATCAACTTTTCCCCATAGAAATAATGGGAAATCAAATAAATTGTGCAGACACCCAAAAGTATGAAAAAAAAAAAAACTTTTACACATGGAGACTATTAAGTTTTAATGCAATAGAATAAATGCAATAGAATAATTGACCACTTACCTTTAATGAAGATCTGGTGATGATTGATGGGATGGGAGGAGGAGAGAGTGTCGAGTTTTTATGTTCTAGAAAGGGAATCCCCTCCACTTTAGAATAGATGGTAGCAAGTCCTTTTCTGGGGTTTACTCTCCCTTCTTCTTTTAATGCCACTTAGGAACAGGCTTCAGAGTCACTGGACTTCTGTCGCAAACATATCTGTCATAGAGGACCTGTAACCTCTCGTTCCTTTATGACTTCCCAAAGTGGTTGACAACATTGTCAGTGTTCAGATTGCCAACATGGCTTGCAGTAGCTGTGTCAGGGTGATTTTCTCCAAAAGGCTTGCACTTCAGCCACTTTGCACACATTTCTTAATCTTTGAAGTAGGCAACTTCATCAATTTCTCTATTCCCCTCCTCCGAAGCAGTTTCTTCAGGTCTGGCCTCTTGCTATTGAGATGATCAGCAGCTCATCAGTGGTTTGTTTCTTCATTGTCCTCCTCACCAACTCTTCAGATCCTTCCCACTAACCTTCCAACCCAAGGGACTTTCCAATTGCCACAATGGATCTCAACTGGCATAGGGATTCAGGTTAGCCTCAAACCTTCAAAATCCCTCTTTGTCTACACATTCTGGCCTCAAGTTTCTTTCCAAGCAGAGTTCAAGGTCTCTTAGTCACTCACTCCCTAGCCTTACCTATAAGGTTTACACAATTGAGGAATAATAAATGTGAGACTTCTCCAAAACTCGCTTTAGAGTGTCGTATAGAGGGAATCTTGATGGTCAGCTTCAAACGCACTTTTCAACATAGCTTTTTGGTGTAGAGCTTTTTGAAATTTGCAAAGTAACTGCTGGTACCATTGGCCTGCAGGAGAGGAGTGGTATTAGGAGGAAAAACTTGACCTTATGGAAGTCATGTTCCCCACAAAGTTTGCTTTGCCCAGTCTGTTAGGATGACTCAGGGGCATTGTCTAACACCAGTGCGCACTTAGGTCTAATTTCTTTTCAATTAGCTAATTTTTCACAGTTGGGGGTAAAATGCATGGTGTGTAACCAGTCATAGAAAAAGTCCCTAGTGATCCAAGCCTTAGTATTTGCCACTCCCACAGCACACACCAAATTAGCCTTTGAGAGAGAGATTCTTTTGCCTGAACACTCTGGGTGTTTCTGATGATACACCAATAAAGGCTTCACTTTGCAATCACCACTAGCATTGGCACACTTCAACAGTAAGTAAGCCTGTCTTTCATAGCCTTATATCCTGGGAGTGCTTTTCCTCCTGGGTAATGTAGAAGTCCTGCTTGGCAATTTCTTCCAAAACAGGCCTGCTGTGTACAATTTAACACCTTGGTTCAGGTTTCAATCCTTCAGCCTCTATGTACTACTGTAATTCATGCAACATATTTTCTTCAGCTGCTTTGTGGTCTAAAGCTGGCAGCTCTCACCATGCCTAATCACTCTCTTTGGTTGCACTACGATTCTTAAATCTTTCAAACCAACCTTTGCTGCCTAAATTCACTGACTCATCACCACTAGTTGCAGGGCATTTCTTCTAATTAAATCCTCATGCGAACTGCTCTAGCGTTTTCACAATATGATCGCTTGAGATGATTGCTATCTACAGCTAATCTGTTTTTCATTAGTCTCCCCCACACACACCCAGTAACGCACTTCCTCTCCCCTCCACACTTTTCAAACATTCTGGCGATCGCTGTTTGTAATCACAGTTGCACTTTTTGCAAGAAAGCTTCCTTGTTTGCCCATTTTTCCTGCTCACTATAGTAGAGGTGGTTGATTGGAATTTACTATCAACAGGCCAGGTCGTCACACGCATTCCACTTTCATACTTTGCGAATTATCTCTTTCTTCATTCTCAATGTCATTAGCCACCCTTGGTTCAAAGGGTTGCACTAGAAAGCTTTCTTGGAGCCCATGGGACTTATTTTCAGAAACAAGCACCAGAAACAGTGATAATATGGATAATATGGAATGCTCGAATGTATCCTTAGATGCGCACACACTGGCTGGCTTGTAAACACTGGTAAACACTGGGCAGTTCAGGCTCATTGTGGACACGTCGGTACGAAATCGTATCGAGTAATGGGTTTGTAACGGGAAAAGAACCGTAAGAGCAAATTTTTAGCGGATATAACGCTTCGGATACCGGAAGTTAGCGGTTACCTCGATGATTCGCGAACGGGGGACCACTGTTTAAGCAATATAAAATTATAAAAAACAGGTAATATTCATTATATCTTTGTGACCCAATAGGGGTCACAATACGATGCTTCTAGCAAGAGCCCTCTACTCCTCTCTCTCGTGTGGCCCTTGTTGGAAGATCGTCGATGTCTGTTCGCTTACTTGTTGTTGGTTCTGTGTAACTCTGTTCACAGAGCGTAGTTAGATCTTGGTGATTTTCAACTTTTATATGAGGTTGTCTCTCTCTTAGACACTTGAGAAACTCAGGTCCTGCATTGTAGATTTCTGACCTAATTTGTACTGGTATCCTGTGCTTGTACTGTCACAGTCGTGGGATTTTCTAATGCTGAACTTAGATTCAGTAGTATGGGTAGTTTTGTGACTTTTGTGGAGATATCAGATAGTCCTAATTAGTGTTGCTTATATTATCTCCATGTTCCTGATTCTGTGTCGCGTTGCTTGTTATATTGAGTGTTCGGCTTACAGTCGTTTTATTGTTCAAGCAAGCTGTTCTGATTGCCAGGGCGCTCACTTGTCCCATTATGGGTGTCAGTGTTTACAAACCAGCAGCCACCGCGGTCGCTTCGCCAAACATACAACAACTGGAAATTTCATTTTATCACAGCCTTAGTAGTGGATTGCACCTGCAAAATAAGTCACCATGGGCCCCAAGAAAGCTTTCTAAGTGCCACCCTCAGCTAAAAAAGGGTGAGAATTACTATTGGAGATGAAGAAAAGAGGATCATTGCTGAGTATGAAGTGGAGTGCGTTGTCCTGAGTGGTAAGGTTGTATATAAACCCCAATCAACCGTTCGCTACTATTGTGGGTAAGAACACGGCAATCAAGGAAGCTGTTCTTGCAAAAGGTGCTGCTTGCTGCTGCCAACCACAGTCAGCTGTTGTTCTGTGCGGCACCAATCAGCTGTTATTACTCGAAGATGTGGAGAGAGTGTTGTTGGTGTGGCTTAACGTGAAACAATTCCGAGAAACGATTTAACCCGGAGGGTTAGCCACCCAGGAACAAGAAAGTCACCTTGCATTCATCGAGGACTGTCTAACTTATTCATTGGGGGTCCTTAATCTTGTCCCCCAGGATTGCGACCCACAACAGTTGATAACACCCAGGTGAACAGGAAAAAAAAATTGCCTGGAACTAGTGATCATATGTGAGGTTAGTGGGGAGGATGTGAGAAGAGTTGGGGAGGAGGACAATGAAGAACTAACCGCATGATGAGCTGTTAGATCATCTTCAACAGTAAGAGGCCACACCTGAGGAAACTGCTTGGAGGAGCGGGCAGAGAGAAATTGAAGGTGTTTGCTACTTCAAAGAGTAAGGAAATTGTGTGGCAATGTGGCTTATAGTGCAACTTTTTTGATGAAATCGCTCCTCACACAGCTATTTGCAAAGCAGTGCTGGTGACTTAGTTACACTGGCAATGTTGTGAAACACTTTAGGATAATAGGAACAGAGTCGGTACAGGCCTCTATGGACAGATATGTTGTGCGACAGAAAGTCCAGTGAACTCTTGAAGCTGGGTCCTAGTGGCATTAAAAAACCAAGGGAAGTAACCCCAGAAAAGACTTGCTGCCTCAAGTGCTAAAGGAAGGGGATTCCTCCTTCTAAACACTAACATAGATCAACGGTTCTCCTCCTCTCATCCCATCAATCATCCACCAGATATTCAATAAAGGTAAGTGTATTGTAACTGGGCATGTCTTCTCAGTTTGTGTGTATTAAACAATTTAATTTTTCATGTGGGTAAAAATTTTTTTTTTTTCAATACTTTGGGTGTCTGTGCATGGATTAATTTTGATTTCCATTTTTCGTATGGGAAAATTAACTGACTAACCAATTATTTTGATTATCGATGAAGCTCTCAGGACGGATTATATCGCTGGTTGAGGGTCCACTGTATTGATAAACTGGTACACAAGCCCTTTACTACAGTGATTCTTGCGGAACTGTGATACCAAACAGATTTGTTTTATGTTGGTGGGTTTGGCCGTGCATTTCTAATCGTAAACATATGCCCAGGTTCAAAGTCAGGTGCTAGTGGTCGATGGACATGCAGGTGTTTACTCCAATGACATCTTGGCATTACGGTGGCATGGAAAACGAGATGTCACAGTGTTGACAATATTCACCGTAACGAAATGCAAGACCGTGGCAAAGTGAATCGAGTGGTAATGAAACATTATTCAAAAACCTGTGAGGATTATTATACACAAAACTTGCGCTTGGTGTGAACAAAGTGTGACATGCAGACTCTGGCTTTGTTGATTTTGTTCGTAAGAGTTAAAAGTGGTTCATGAAACTTTTCTTCCATCTCATGGACATGTCAATGCTCCAATGAATAATATGTACTCAAAATGGAAGATGGCAACGACTACGTGTGGTGAAATTTTGTTTGTCTGTGTCAGGGACAACTCTATAATGAAGTACAGTGGTCCCTCGTTTTTTCCGTAAATTAATACGTTCTGGAGCCGTTACTATAAACGACAATTTTACGATTTACTGAATCATTTTCCACATAAGAAAAATGTAAATACAATTAATCCATTCCTGCCAACAGAAGTCTTAAAACAAAAAATAAATTTTTTACATGAAATATAAGATAGTACAAAAAAACAATTACAATGGGGAATTGATGAATGAAACATTAACAGCATAACACTACCTTTATTGGAGATTCTCTTAAGTTGTATGGGAGGAGACTGGAGGAGAAGAGTGGATTGTTATATAGGTTGGAAGGGGAATCCCCTTCCATCAACACCTCAGGTATCATATGCTTTATGGGGTTGCTTGTCTTCTTGTTCCTTAATGTCACTAGGCCATCCCTTGAGAGTATTGGAGTCCTGTCTCGCAAAATAAACTGTGGAGTAGAGCTTGTTGTGGCGTCCCTCTATTAACAATTTCCTAAAATGGGCCCCCAAGACTTTGTCAATGTACATGTTGCACAATATGGCTTGCACACAACTTGTTAGGGTGATGTTTCTCATAAATCTTTTGCCATCTTACCCACAGAGCAAAAAATCTTTTAATTTTCTGAAGAAGCACCTTCTTCCATCGCTCTCTTCCTCTCCTCTGCAGCAAGATTCTGAGCTGCGATGTGTTGCTCTTCCTACTGAAGCTCTTGGCAGCTCTCAGTGGTGTGCTCTTCGTGTTTGTGGTCTTCCACCATTTCTTCAAATCCTCCAAACTCATATCCAACCAAATTCGGAACTCCACAGTGCCACAATTGATTTTACATACAGACATAGGTCATCAGGGTTCAGTCCAAAACCTTCAAAATCCCTATTGTGGAGCACAATTGGCCACAATTTTCTCCAGGCAGGTTCAAAGTCCTGTTAGTCACTCCCTCCCATGCCATACCTATAAGGGTTATGCATTGGAGGATGCTGAAGTGGGTTTCTCTCTAAATTCTTAGGGTCAAGTGAGTGTCTGTGGTGGTATCTGTCAAGCACCTGTGAAAACATTGTTGTGTGTAGAGTTTTTTAAAGTTTGCAATGACCTGCTGGTCCATGGGCTGAGGAGAGGAGTGGATATTGCGGGGGCAAGACTTTACTGTGATGAACCCAACTCCTCAAAATTTAGGTCATCAAAGGTTTGGAAGAAGGAGCAGGTGCATTGCAATTACTAGCAGGCACTTGAGATCCAATTTTATTTTCCAGGAGAGACTCATTCACCACTTGGGCCAAACACTTCATTTGAAACCACCAATACGACGAAAATTACCTCGTGACCATGACTTACCTATTAGATTTCAAAACACACACAATTTACTATCATAACATTGTTTTTCCTGAACACGCTGCGGATTTCTGAATGGTACCTAGTAATGGCTTCACATTGAAATCCCCACTAGCATTAGAACAGAACAATTAGCGGTTAGCTGTTCTTTCATAGGCTTGTGTCCTGCTTTGCTTTTCCTATTGTTGTATTTGAAGGTCCCTCGATTGGCATTTTTTCATAGTGGCTGTTCGTCCACAATTGAACATGTTCAGGTCCTTTCAGTCCTTTGCCTCTTTGTACTCTGGAATTTCTTTGCACATATTTTCTCTGCCGCCGGCTGTGGTCTCGATCTGGCAGCTCTCCATTTTCATTACCACTCTGTCATGCTTTATGCCAGTACGGATCTTAAATCTCTCAAAACCAGCCTTTGCTGGCCTTTATTCACTCACATCTCCATATTTGCAGGCAATTGCTATTACCAATATCTTCATGCAATTGCCTAGCCTTTTCACAAATTAATTGAAGCCATCAGAGTATCCTGCTAATTGTTTTTCGCCATTTTATCACAACGCAATAATAACTTCTCAGAACCTCTTTAGACTGGCTGATCTCTTATTTTTGTCAGCATAGTTACTACCCTTTGCACCAATAGAGGCTTGATTTCTTTTTATCTAGGCCCACTATGGAACATAAGGTGTTGTAGGCGTTTCTTATACATCCTGGAAGTTCGGCCACACTTGTACACTTTCATATTGTTCAATGTTGGTTTCTTAAATTAATCGTATTTCTCACCTTTCTTTGTTCCACACAGGTTTGGCACTAGGAGCTTTCTCTGGACATGGTAGTCTTATTTAGTACTTGCAAGCACTAAAATAAATGGAATATTATGAAATATTTCGCTTGGAGCATGTGTGGGGACCTTCGTCTCACTGGTAACAACTGCCAGACTGCTGCCCGCCACAGCTCACGCCGTGGGGTACTCATCCCGGAAGAAACTAGACTCTCGAGTCAACCTATGAAATGCTGAGTCCATGTTTATACGAAAATTACCCCTTTCAATGATCGGCGGGGAATATTTTCGATTGACGAGAGCTACGGGAAAACGAGGATGGGGACCTCTGTACCAAGCGTAACAACAACCTGTATACAACAAGGTACTCGAAATTCAGCAGAATATATCCCCAAGAATTTGAAGAGAGGAAAGGTGATCATTTATACTTACAGATTCCTTAAACTAGGAAGAAATTTGCTCAGAAAAGAGTTTGCATCGTCTGTGCACACAAAATGAGGGCACAAAGACGCAAGACACTCAGTTTATGTGTGTGGAATTTAAGTGACTCTGTGTAGGTGGTGCTTGTTATCAAGGGAGTTCCACAAGCTCCAGCAGTTCTAAAAACCATGGTCCAGTGATTGTAAATATGTAATACATGATAGAACATTAGTATTATATCAGATTTGTTGCATGTTTGTTGTAATAAACATAAAGTGAGTCAACAATAATATGATAATAACTTTAGTGTGTTATTGTGTTCCAATACTGTAAGGTTTAAATTATATACATTCTATACAGTTTGGTCTCTCAGCCCCAAATGTTATTAGGAAAAGGAAAAAAAAATATTAAAGTTAAAAGAAAGAAAAACTACAAAAAACGTTGTTATATATAGTAATGCGCGAATGTGGAAATCATCGATGTTGCCACCACCCAGTCATTCTGGGTAAACCTTCTTGGACTGTATCATGGTTAGAATACTGATACAGAATTTTTTTTTTTTGTCATATATTACCTTCACATATAATACACTCTTTAGTTCTGTAGAAAAAAATAATTTTTTTTTTTCAAGATTTCCGGATCATGGAGCCCACTTCAGATTTTGGCCTTGGACCCTGAAAAAGGGTTTAAGTACCCAAAGTTCATACATAACTTAATTATTACACATCTGTAATAGTTATAAATAACTGATAAATTAGAAACATGAGCAAACACTTGGGTATCTTTAATGAGAAAACGTTGTCGCCACTAGTAGCTTCATCAGTCCAATACAAGAAAGAAAGGTGTAAGGAGTGGCAGAGTTTGAGGGAATCAAATCCCTTAGTGGAAGTCAACTCAGGCTGAGGACTGATTACCTCAAAACTCTGCCCTCTCCTTACATCTTTCTGCTTTGTATTGGGATGATCGAAAGCCACTGTGTGGCAAAAAGTTTTCATTAAAGCTACCCAAGTGTTTGCAAATGTTGTCTAATTTATCATCTTGTCGGTTCTCTGAAACAATTCATTCAACAGCATAAATACCTGCACAAAAACTGTTTGGCCTTACACCCTATTGTATTCATTCTTCATACTGTAAAACTGCATTCACCAACATTCATATATTATTTCCAATTATCATAACTTTATATATTTCACTACTGATATACACAACTACTAAACTACCTTCAGATTATGTCCCAAGGTAATTCCCCAGCTGATTGTAACTTTAAAGTTAACATTACTGTCAGATTCAGATTTAACCTTTTATTGTCGACAGGCCCTCTCCCTAAACTTGTGCTCAGGGTCGAAAATTTTTACCCCCCCCAGCCCCTCCAAAGATCTTTTTTTCTTATGAAATGATTAGAGCATATTTTGGGAGTATTTTAGGCTCATTTTATTTTCTTTTTGTGTTCAACACTTACCAAGATTGGAGGTCTGGCCTCTTGAATTGAAGAGACTAGCACTCATCAGGGTTAGTTTTTCATTGCCCCTCCACCAACTCTTCCATATCCTCCCCACTAACCTCCAACCCCAAGGACCTTTCCCCAAGCCACAAATGGATTCCTCAACTGGCATAGGATTCCCAGGGTTACCTCAAACCTTCAAAATCCCTTTTGTCTACACATTCGGGCCACAGTTTCTTCCAAGCAGAGTTCAAGGTCCTCTTAGTCACTCCCTCCCAAGCCTTACCTATAAGGTTTACACAATTGAGGATATAAAAGTGACCCTTCCAAAACTCCTTTAGAGTCAATAGAGAATCTGTGGTCACTTCAAAGCACTTTTCAAACATAGCTTTTGTGTAGAGCTTTTTGAAATTTGCAATGACCTGCTGGTCCATGGCTGCAGGAGGGGAGTGGTATTAGGAGAAAAAACTTGACCTTAATGAAGCTCATGTCCCCCCCAAAGTTGCTTTCCCCAGTCGTAGGATGACCAGGGCATTGTCCTAACACCAGGAGGCACTTAAGGTCTAATTTCTTTTCAATTAGCTAATTTTTCACAGGGGGTAAATGCATGGTGTAACCAGTCATAGAAAAAGTCCCTAGTGATCCATGCCTTAGTATTTGCCCTCCACAGAAACACACAAATTAGCCTTGAGGATATTCTTTTGCCTGAAACCTCTGGGAGTTTTCTGAGTGATACACCAATAAAGGCTTCACTTTGCAATCACCACTACATTGGCACACATCAACGAGTAAGCCTGTCTTCATAGGCTTATATCCTGGGAGTGCCTTTCCCCTGAGTAATGTAATCCTGCTTGGAAATTTTTCTTCCAAAACAGGCCTGCTTTGTCACAATTAAACACTTGTTCGGGTTTTAAAAATCCTTCACCTCTAATGTACTCCTTGAATTCAGCACATATTTTTCAGACTGCTTTGTGGTCTAAACTGGCAGCCTCACCATGCCTAATCACACTATGTTTCCCACTACGATTCTTAAATCTTTCAACCAACCTCTGCTGGCCTTAAATTCACTCCATCACCACTAGTTGCAGGCATTTTTCTAATTAAATCCTCATGCAACTGCCTAGCGTTTTCACAAATGATCGCTTGAGAGATGCTATCTCCAGCTATCTGTTTTTCATTTATCCACACCAGTAAAGTCTCTCAACATTTTCAAACACTTGCGATCGCTGTTTTGTAATCACAGTTGCAATTTTTGCAAAACAGCTTCCTTGATTGCCATTTCCTGCTCACTATAGTAGAGATGGGTTGATTGAATTTACTAACAACTTGGCCAGGTCCGACACACGCATTCCACTTTCATACTTTGCAATTATCCTTTCTTCATTTCAATAGTCATTAGCACCCTTGGGCTCAAAGGGTTGGCACTAGAAGCTTTCTTGGAGCCCATGGTGACTTATTTTGCAGAAACAAGCACCAAAAACAGTGATAATATGGGTAAAAATGGAAATGCACCGAATGTAGCTTAGATGCGCACACCACTGGCTGGCTTGTAAATCACTGGTACACACTGGGCAGTTCAGCCACATGAGGATCACGTCTCGTACGAATCTATCGCGTAACTTGTTTTGTACGGGAACCGAGGCAAAAATTTTGCATATACCGCGTTCGGGATACCGGATTTATCGTTTTACCGATGACTTCGCGAACCGGGGGACCACTGTATAAACAATATAAAATTATAAAAACATGTAATATACATTATAACATTGTGAACCCCTATCAGGTCACAATACGTGCTTCTAGCAAGATGTCCTCTACATCCTCTCTCTTGTGGGCCCTTGTTGGAAATAGTATCTGTCGCTTTCCTTGTGTTAGTTCTGTGTAACTCTGTTCACAGAGCGCAGGTCTAGACTTGGTGATTTTCAACATTATACTGAGAGGTTGTCTCTCACTTAACACTCTGGAGAAACTCAGTCCTGCATTGTAGCTTCTTTGACTAATTTTTACGGGTATCTGTGTACTGTCACAGTCGGGATTTTCCTAATGCTGAACTTAGATTCAGTAGTAGGGAGTTTTGTGACTTTTGTGAGGATCTGCAGATGTCCCTACTTAGAGTGTTGTTATATTATCTCCTTTTCCTGATTCTGTGTCGCCGTTGCTTGTTATATTGGTGTTCGGCTTATCAGTCTTTTTATTGTTCAAGCAAGCTGTTCTGAATGCCAGTTTTGATCAAGAAGTTAGTTTATGTTAGGACTTTTTAGTCAGTCACTGGTTAAGTCTAGTCGATCTTTGAACCATGCGAACTAACTTAGAGCTACTCATACTCATACACAACAAAACTTACATGATATATAATTTGTATATGTTATTAAATTGTTGACCAATGTACCAGACGGTACTTAAAAGCCATAAAGATGTGATATGTGCCCTTCAGCACAATACTACGTGTACCCGAGAAAAAGTGTAGGAACTGTATCCTATATTATAGTTAGAGTGATTACTATATTTTACATTGATAATATATTGTTAGACCAAATTTTGTTATAAATAAATTTAATTAAATTTTAATTTCTTTAGTTAGTAGCTTACTCAGTTGTTAATCCAGAAGCACTACTGATTCTTTACTAAATCTAATGGAAGAAATTGTTACCAGGTACTGACTACTTTGTTAGCAAAACCCAGTACGAGGCTGGATGCTAGAAGGGCAGTCCTTTCAGTATTCACTGGAGATTTCGTCTAATTCTTATAGAAATGCATTTTTTGTAACAAATGGGTCCTGTCCAGATCTTATTGATCCAAGGCATTTTAGGAAACTTGTCCAGTTTTGTCACACTAGAACTCTATGAGTCACACTTTGAATACTTTCCTATCTGAAGACATTTGAGTTTAGTCTTGTACAACATAATACGTGGATTGTATGTACTTACTGAGTCACTTGATCCAAGGGAGATGGAAAATACCGTTAATGAGCTCTAGCTCTAAGACAACCATTAAAACACCTAAAGATCCTATAGATTATAGTTTCCCCATAATCACTCTCTTGTAGTACATTTTTTTCATGATGTATGCCAAAGTGAAACAGTTAATTGATACTCTGATCTCTGTCTGTAGTTGAGTACTTTAAAACTTCAGACGTGTGGCGAGTAGCCAAATATCTCGGTGAGACGTATAAACAGGAATTACAACGAGTAAAACTGTCAGACGTTAAAGATATATTGTTTCCTGCTCATACAGAGATGTCTGATTATGAATCATATACAGAAGCATAGTCCTCCTATTAAAAAGTATGAACTCTATTTTATGACTAGAAAGAAAGCAGAAGTGTCTGAACCTAGTGTAAATCCATTCACACTCCCCGCCTGACTATTACCAATAGTACAGAGTGTAGCTGTTAGTATGACACATCTCATACTAGTACCGAGTATGCGACACCTGTATTCTACTTACCCTATACCGATCTAGAACTCTCTACTAGGGATGACTGGACTAGGTCCTGACGACTAGGACCGTCCAGAAGGACATGTTAATTTCCCCACTTCCTCCGTTACCTACTGGTCCTATCTCTGAGGAACAATTTGAAAGGATGGAACGCCTCATTATATTGCAGACTGCACAAATAGAGGCACAGAGGAAATTGAACGAAGATTTCCAGAGAGAAAATGTTCGTCTCGGAAGACAACAGACTGACAGATCTGACAAAGTTGATAAACCTGTTAGCACAACACAGGACACATTTAATGTGCAGAAAGCTGCCTCAATGGTTCCTAAGTTTTTTGAGAGCGACTTAGACACCTATTTTGATGCGTTTGAGAACCAGGCACATGCTATGAACTGGCCACGTAAGCACTGGGCTAACTTGTTGCACACAGCTTTGACAGGAAAAGCTCAAACTTGTACTGCTGCTTTACCATTTGCCAAGTACATTAGTTATGATGCTGTCAAGCAAACTATTCTAGAGACATATAACTTGTTACCTGTAAGTTATCAACGTGCATTTCGTATGTTACAACGACGACAAAATCAAACTTCTGTAGAGTTTGCTCGTGAGAAAAAAATTGCATTAGAGAGGTGGTGCAGAGCAGCTAAGGGCAATAATTATAACAGTCTGGTTCAGTTGTTGCTTTACGAAGAGTTTTACAACTGTATGTCTGCTGACATAGAAGAATATCTGATCGATCATACTGCCTCGGATATTCTGGAAACTGCAGCATTAGCAGACAATTACGAGATTTCTCAAAAACTTGTGCATACTAAAACACAGAGAAACAAGGTGACTAAAAGTTGTCCTAGAAGTTGGCAACCTAAATCAGCTGCTCAGTGCCGGCCTGATGTACCTGCTACTGTAACTTCTCGTACCTTTACCAGGAAAACTCACAATCCAGAATCTGTCTCTGTGGTTAGGCAAAAATCTGATATCGAGAGGAAGAAAGTTAAATGTACCTATTGTAACAGAAAAGGACATGCTAGAAAGTATTGCTATAAGTTAGAAAGAGATACGAGAAGCGATCATGTGGCTGGTGCCCCCACACAAGTCGTATCTTCTACCATGCAACAAAGGCACCAAACTCCTAGTAATACCTCTGATCCTACTGTTTTAGATAATATTACTCAGAATAGATGACTAGCGTCAGAAAGTGTATCTGACAAAAAGATTCATTCAGCAATGAGTCCTTACTTATCAAGAGGTAAAGTAGGACTTGACGAATCACATCTAACTGAGATAATTACTTTCAGAGACACTGGCAGTTATCTCACGTTATTGAGAGATGTACTGCCCATAAATGATGATACCTATTGCAAGACAGATGTATTGTTAGAAGCCTATGGAGGGGCTGTTATAAAAGTACCTCTACACAAAGTTTACATTGAAACAAGCTATTATACTGGTTATTTTTCAGTAGGTATATCTAGTGGTGTATTTCCCATCAGGTCAGTGGACTTGTTGATAGGGAACGATATCCTTCATGCTGGTATATGTAAGGAACCACTTGAGATTGATAATACCACTGATAATAATTATGCCATTAAAGCTTGTAGAGAGAAGCCTATTTCATTTCCTCTCAGCGCAATTACTAGAGCTAAGTCAAAGATACAACAACCATCCTTGTCTCCTGTTGAGTTAGTGGATGACAATGATTTGGGCTTGAATATGTTGTTTAGTGATGCTCT
The DNA here is from genome assembly GCF_026875155.1 of Cherax quadricarinatus. Lineage (NCBI taxonomy): Eukaryota > Metazoa > Arthropoda > Malacostraca > Decapoda > Parastacidae > Cherax > Cherax quadricarinatus. The sequence continues at coordinate 37,308,854 of NC_069451.1, read as the reverse complement.
GCGCCCAGGATCATTAACACTGACTCCCCCCTGTCATCAACCTAGTCAGGATACTACTGACATTAAATTTCTAACTCATGATGATTTAATTAAGGATCAGGTTGTTGATCAGTCACTGGAAAGACTGAGAGATATAGCAGCTACTGAGAGTGAAGCAAAGGATCTCGATAATTGTTACTATTATAGTAACGGTGTACTCATGGAGAAGAATACATGTAAGTTGTCAGCTGATAGTGTTTCCACCACAGTCAAGCATGTTGAAGTGTTACCAGTTACATTTCGTGAACAAGCCATTGATTTTGCTCACAATAGTCCCATAGGAGAACATTTGGGTGTCAGGAAGACACTCGGTAAACTGGCAAAACATTTTACTTGGCCAAAAATGAAGGAAACAGTAGCTGATCATGTGCAACGTTGCCACGTGTGTCGAGTGACAGGCAAGCCAGCACACACACCTCCACCTACACCTCTCACTGAGCTTACTTGTAGCAAAGTTCAGTTCATCTGGACTAGGGATTGTTCAGACTCATTTCAAAGGTTGAAGTTTCTGCTTTCCTCTGTTCTTGTATTGAGGAGTCCTAATTTCAATCTTCCCTTCTTTTTACATAGATGTGAGTGGTTATGCAGTGGGTGCTGTGCTGCTCCAACAGTCAACATCCACTGACGTTCTCCATCCTATATGTTACTATTCATCTAAGCTCAAACGACACTAGAAAAATTATGCCACTATTGAGAAAGAGGCTCTAGTTCTTGTGGTGTCCTTGGAACATTTTGACATGTATTTGGGCACTTCCCCATTTAAAATTAATGTTTTTTCAGATCACAATCCACTCACTTACATAAACATAATGAAGAGTAAAAATGCTAGGATCATGAGGTGGGCTCTCAGAATCCAGCCATACTCTATTAGTATACAGTATATCAGTGGTCATTGTAATGTAATTGCTGACACTTTGTCACGTCCTTAATTATCATTGTTACATTTAAATTAACATAATTTTATGCCTAAATACCTTTTGTTACTTGCTACGTCAAATTCAGTAAAGTAACGTAATCTATCTAGCCCATGTTAACTATGTATACTCATGTCTAATTATTCTATTTATATATTCACAGTAGTGGTGATATATGTTGGTGTGAGGAGGAGACAGTAGGAGACAGAAGCCGAGTGTTGTGTGGGCGATGCTAGTTACTGAGTGGCGGAACACTGTCATACCGCAGCCCCCCCCTTTCTACACACCTTAGTTACTGCACTCAATTTTCCTCATACGCAGATGTCCAAACTGCCTCGCATTCCACTACCACTATTTAAGAGTGGAATGCCGTCTCCTGTTTATCGCACAAGACTGCTGTCTTAATATGCAGTCTCCACTACTATGATCAAACCTCAACGTGTCATGGCTTTCTACGCTATCCTGTCTCTATACTGATGTACATAACCACGAGTATGCAGAGATACGACACGCTGTGTACTGCCCTAGTACGAGGGGCGTAACTTATAGGGAAATAGACACTGTAAAATTTAAGAATTGCTTGGCACAAGAGTGACTCTTAAATTTAGATATTAAATTGTGTTATTAAAGTGATATGAGTTATTATAAGAGTAATCATGTGAAAGACATTAACGCAACTCCTAGTGCGACCATTTGTCGTGCTGGGGCGGGTATTGCAACCCCTGAATGGGTCACAATGTATATAATGTATATTACCTGTTCATATAATTTTATATTGCTTATATTTGCGATAATAGGTAAATCGTAAATATATTGCTTTATATTATTATTTGACTTAGTTATATTTATTATGTAGGATGTAACATTTATATATCATTCAGTGCTCATAGTTCGAGAGTTAAGTAGCTGAAAAAATTGTTTTCTCTCCGCTTGTTATGCCGCCGGCTTCTCTGTGTTGCTGGGCAGCAGCAGTCCACGGAGAGTCACGTGATCGGGGGGGGGGGGTGATCACACCTCGTCTGGAGTAGATGGTCTGGCCTGCTTGCTCTTGTCGGTTGGACATGCTTCTAGCAAGAGGTCCCTCTACTCCTCTCTCTCTTGTGGGCTCTTGTTGGAAGATCGTCTCTGTTGCTTTCTTGTTGTTGGTTCTGTGTAACTCTGTTCACTTAGTGATTTTCAACGTTGTACTGAGATTGTCCGTCTCTTAGACACTCTGAGAAACTCAGGTCCTGAGCTGTAGCTTCTGACCAAATTTGTACTGGTATCTGTGTACTGTTACAGTTGGGGATTTTCTAATGCTGAACTTAGATTCAGTAGTATGGGAGTTTTGTGACTTTTGTGGAGGATCTGCAGATGGTCCCTACTTAGTGTCGTTATATTATCTCCTTGTTCCTGATTCTGTGTCGCTGTTTGCTTGTTATATTGCTGTTGGCGGCTTATCAGTTGTTTTATTGTTCAAGCAAGCTGTTCTGATGCCAGGTTGATCAAGAAGTTAGTTTATGTGAGGACTTTAGTCAGTCACTGGTTAAGTCTAGTCGAGTCTTAGACATAGCGAACTACTTAGAGCACTTATACACATACACCACAAACTACTTGTATAATATTTGTATTATGTTATTAAATGTTAACAATTGTATCCTGACGGTACTTAAAAGTCATTAAGATGTAGATATGTGCCTTCACACAAATATTACTGTACACAGAGAAGTTAGGAACTTGTATCCTATATTATATTATATTGATTACTATAATTTACTTTGATAATATATGCCTAGACAAATTTTGTTATAAATAAATTTATTAAATTTTAATTCTTTAGTTTAGTAGCCAACCAGTTGTAATCTAGAAGCACTATTGATTCTTACTAAATTCTAATGGATAATTGGACCAGGATACTGACTACTTGTTACAAAAACCCAGTAACAGGCTGGATGCTAGAAGAGCAGTCCTTTCTAGTATTCACTGGAGATTTCAATGCTTATTAGAAATCACGTTTTTTGTAACACAAAACAGGCCTGTTTTGGAAGAAAATGCCAAACAAGACCTACATTACAAAGGAGGAAAAAGCACTGCCAGGACACAAGCCTATGTAAGACAGGCTTACTCTTTTCTTGTGTAATAATGCTAGTGGGGATTGCAGAGTGAAGCCTCTACTCATGTATCACTCGGAAACTCCCAGAGTGTCCAGGAAAAACAATGTCGTCAAGGCTAATTTGTGTGTGATGAGGAAGGCAAACAGTAAAGAATGGGTCACTAGGGATTTTTTCTATGATTGGTTTTACCATGTCACTGGCCCCACTGTGAAAAATTACCTCTTGGAAAATAAATTGGACCTCAAGCGCCTCCTGGTATTAGACAATGCTCCTGGTCATCCTTCAGACTTGGCAGAGCGAATTTCGGGGGACTTGAGTTTTATAAAAATCAAGTTCTTGCTTCCTAATACCACTCCTCTCCTCCAGCCCATGGATCAGCAGGTCATTTCAATTTTCAAAAAATTGTACACCAAAGCAATGTTTCAAAAGTGCTTTGAAGTGACCTCAAACACTCAATTGACCCTAAGAGAGTTTTGGAAAGATACTTTAGTATCCTCAGTTGTGTAAACCTTATAGGTAAGGCATGGGAGGGAATGACTAAGAGGACCTTGAACTCTGCTTGGAGGAAATTGTGGCCAGAATGTGTAGAAGAGAGGGATTTTGAAGGGTGTGGGGCTAACCCTCAGGAGCCTATGCCAGTTATGGAATCTATTGTGGCATTGGGGAAGTCCATGGGGTTGGAGGTTAGTGGGGAGGATGTGGAAGAGTTGGTGGAGGAGGACAATGAAAAAAACTGATGAGCTGCAAGAGCATCTGCAACAGCAAGAGGCCAGAACTATAAGTGCTCTAAGTAGTTCGCTATGTCTCGAGACTCGACTAGACTTAACAAGTGACTGACTAAAAGTCCTCACATAAACTAACTTCTTGACCAACCTGGCAATCAGAACAGCTTGCTTGAACAATAAAATGACTGATAAGCCAAACAGCAATATAACAAGCAACAGCAACACAGAATCAGGAACAAGGAGATAATATAACGACACTAAATAGGGACCATCTGCAGATCCTCCACAAAAGCCACAAAACTCCCATACTACTGAATCTAAGTTCAGCATTAGAAAATCCCCGACTGTGAGAGTGCACAGATACCAGTACAAATTAGGTCAGAAGCTACAGCTCAGGATCTGAGTTTCTCAGTGTGTCTATGGGACAGACAACCTCAGTACAACGTCAAAAATCACTAAGTCTAGGCTATGTTCTGTGAACAGAGTTACACAGAACCAACAACAAGAAAGCGACAGAGACGATCTTCCAACAAGGGCCCGCAATGGAAAGTTAGAGAGGCTGTCTTGTTGGAAGGCACGTCAAACAGACAAGAAAGTGCAGGCCAGCTAGACTCTCAGTCCTGGTGAGGTGTGAACACCCCACCCTGATCACGTGACTCTCCATGGACTGCTGCTGCCCAGGAACACAGAAGCTGGCAGGGTAACAAGCGGAGTGAAAATTACAGTAGTTAGACAATGCTGTCAGCTACTTAACACTCTAACTATGAGCACTGAATAATACATAAATGTTACATCCTACCTAATAATATAACTAAGTCAAATAATAATATAAAGCAATATATTTACGATTTAGCTAATATCGCAAATATAAGCAATATAAAATTGTATGAACAGGTAATATACATTATAAACATTGTGACCCATTCAGGGGTCACAATAGTGTCCAAAGTGGGTTGAAGTGCAAACCTTTATGGAAGAAAATCACCCTGACACAGTTATTGCAAACCATGCTGGTGACTATTACAATGAATGTTGTGAACCACTTTAGAAAAATCTTAAAGGAACAAGAGGTACAGAGTTCTATGGACAGATTTTTGGTGCAACAGAGGTCCAGTGACTCTCAAGTTGTTCCCAGCGGCATTAAAAGAAGAAGGGAAGTAACCCCAGAAAAGGACTTGCTACCTTAAGTCCTAATGGAAGGGGATTCCCCTTCCAAAAAATAATAACCTCCATCATCTCCCCTCCTCCCATCCCATTACTCATCACCAGATATTCAATAAAGGTGTGTCATTTATTCTTCATTACACAATAATATATATTATGCATGTCTCCTCCTTTTTTTTGTGTAGGAAAATGTATATTTCATGTGGTACAATTTTTTTTTTTCATACTTTGGGGTGTCTGGAATGGATTAATTTGATTTCCATTATTTCTTATGGGGAAAATTAATTGTGGAGAAATTTTCTCCAGGAGGGGGGTATCAGCCCCCTTCAGCCCCTTTCAGCCTTAAGGGGCCCAGCCCTCTCAGAAGGGACAAGCGTCTTGTTTACTGCTACAGTAATTGATCACAGATGCCGTACGAGTATGCGACGTGGTCAAGCAACCGTTGCTCCTTGCAGTCCAGTGTTGCAGAATGTATTTTAATAAGAGACAGTACATCTCTTACTTTAGCAGGACAATTAAGGAAAATCCTGCTCCCACTTTATTACCATGGTAGAGATAGTGTATATTGTTGTCTATGCTTAAGACAGCAAGAATCAAACATTCTGCTTTGCTTCATCGAGGAAGTGGCAAGGAAGTAAAAGTACTAGGGCAGCTTTTTTTTTGTGCTAGGGGGGTGACGGCATGGGGTGCTGTGGCAATCTTCAGATTACTTTTGACTCTACTGAAGTGACACTGACGCCAGGATAACCAACAAAGAACGATCTGTGCGTTAGTGTGAACAAAGTATCTCATAAAACACAATAAACACTTAAGAGAAGTGTGATCAAACTTCTTTAGTGATAAGATTGTGAACAATAAAGACAAATCTTGTGGAACATATGTACCATGTCGTTTCCTAGACCATGGAAGACGTGGACATCCAAGGACACTTCAGCTTCTATCAAGTCACCGATATCTGTCGAAGGGTTTGAAAAACCCCATAGCTCACGCTACAAAAAAAGGTAGGTTCCAAAATTTCTTGTATACGGGGGACGGGCGCAGTTCTTGATCGAAAGGGATTTTGAAATTTAAAACCTATAATCGGCAGTAAGGTGGGGACTTTTGAGTCCAAACAAGTAGGGTAACCCTGTCAGAAAACATTGAATGAAATATGCTGACATAACCCCCCCTGGGGGGTAATTTAAAAACTTAAAAAATTAAAAAATCTTTCCCCCCCCCGTTGAGAAAGATTTTGACAGCTTCTAAAAACCCCGCCCGGGAAAGGGGCGGTTTTTGCAGGCGATGATTTTGCCCTTTCTAATTAATAAAAACTTTTTAAAAATTAACTGGTAAAGCCATTTCTCAACATTTTGGGCCCCTGCTCAAACCCGGGAAAAACCACACTGTGGCCCCAAAAAATTTTGGGAAACTAACAGGGGTAAAAATTTAACCACGGCCAAGGTCCTTCGAAAAAAGCTGTAAAAATAGTGTTTTAAAAATTTTAAATCAGTATAAATGAGCCCCCTCCAGACCAATCAGGGAAAATGGGCAGCCAAAAGAAAAGGGAACCTCACCCAAAGCATTCACCCAAAGAAAACAGGAGCGGGGTTTACTTTTCCCAACAAGAAAACGGGGGATGGCCCCCGGGCACCCCACTGCCCCCAACCCTCGAAGAAGTGCTATTAAAAACAAAAACCCAATGATTTTTCTTTTTTGTCTGAGTGTATAAAACACATAGTTTTTTATAATTTTTTAATAGACAAAATAAAAAAAGACAAATTTTTTTTAAAGTTAGTTTTTTAAAGATCTACCTGTTATATTAAAAGGAACATATATAAAAGGGTGTAAGCTTTCAAAATATTTTAAAAACAGTGACTTTTATGTAGTGTAATTTAAAATTCACTGTGATTTACAGTTAAAACAGGGGGGGGGAAAAAATTTAAAAGGGTTATAGTGAATGAAGTTTATAACATTTTTTATTACGATTAATCATCGTGGTAAAGGCTGACACAGAAAAACTCAAGCCATAAACACAAGCCATATCCCCCTGTGTACCCTTTTCTTTGTTTCATTGGGGAACCCTGAGGTTTTAAGTTTAAAAAAAATTTTTTGGGGTTTTTTCATTAAGTTTTCTAAAAGACCAAAAAAGGGTTTGGAAATTTAAGCTTTTAAACAAAAAACTTTCAAGGCTGTTTTAATAAGAAAAAAATTTTTAAGTGTTTTTTTTTTAAAAACCCCTTCTAAAATTTGTTTGGTTTTTGTTTTTGGGAAAATTTTTTTCAGAAATAACAATTAAAAATGGCCCTTTTTTAAAAACTTCGGGGTTTTCAGTCCCTTAACCCAAGAACCTACGATTACCCCCAAAAAATTAGAAAATTTCCTTAATTTTTAAAATTTTTTCCCGGGGTTTTAAAAAAAGGGGAAAATTAAAATTTTCAAGGGAAATAAAAAAAACCTTTTTTAAAAAATTTTGAGGGAATAAAATTAAAAAGGTTTAAAATTTTGAATTAAAAATTTTAAAAAAACGACGTTTTGGGAAAAAAAAAAATTTAAATTAAGCATAAAAACCTTAAAAAATTTTAAATTTTTAATAAATAAATTTTAGGAAAGAAATTAAAAGGGTTTTAACAAACAAAATTTCAGGATGAAGGGCCCTGCAAAGAAAAATATTTAAACCAGTGGAAAAAACCTTTAACCCCTTCAAAAAAAAAGGTTTTACCAATTTCCCCCTTTTAAACCACCAAGAAATTTGGAAAACCCCCAAAAAAGGGTTTTCAACCAAAAAAATTTACAACGCCCATAAAAAATTGCCAAATTTAAAATACCCCCAAAATGGTCTTTGAAAGGGAAACCCAAGGGGCACTTTGATTAATTCCTTTTCTGGGGTTTTAAAGGTAAAAAAATGTTTTTTCAAGCGAAAAGAGCTCAATTTTTTTGGGTTTAAAAAAGGGGGTTTAATCCCCCTCCCCCCAAAATTTTTTTTTAAATTCAAAGGGTTTTTGAATAAATTTAAGCAATATCCCCCAAACTTTTTGCTAAAAACCCAAGGAATTTATTTTCCAAGTTTTTCAGGAAATTTTCCCTAAAACAAAAGATTAAATTTTAGAATAAAGTTTCACTGTGGAAAAGCTAGGATTTATTTTTTTTAACAAAAAACAAATTTTTTAGATCAAGGGCTAAAAAAATCCCAAAAAAAAAACCCAATGTTCAAAAAAAAATTAAACCAACCCCCAAAAACCCAAAAATTTTAAACCCATTGGGTTTATAAGCTGTTTTAAAAACAACGTAAAAAAATTACAAAAAAAACCTACCCAAAAATTTTACTTTGGGTTGGAAACAGGGAAAAAAACATAAGGAAACTTTGGTTTTAAGTAGAAAGTTTTGCTAATTTTTGGGGGAAACCAAAAGGGAAAAATAGAAAAATTTTTAAAGCAAAGAAAACAGCTTAAGAAAATTTTTGCTGCCCTGAAATTACAAAACGGAAAAACAAGCCAAAGTTTTAAATCTTGAAGTAATTAAAAATAAACGTTTTTCAAATATATTTAATTTAAAACAATAAATTGCGAAAAACCAAGGCCACTTTTTGATAAGGGCCCCAAAAACCCCTTCTAAAAGGGGAAAAAAACTAAATAAAAATTCAGGGGAAAATTACAGTTAGAAATGCGGGTTTTAAAATTTAAAACCACAGCCAAAAAATTTTCTGGAAAAAAAAAGAATAAAAACCAGTTGTTTTTAAGGGTTGGGGAAAATTTAAAAAGAAACTTTGGTAACCTGGAAGAAACCCACATAAACCCAAAGCCCAAGATTTTCGGGGAATTTATAAAAAAAAAATTTGGCACTTTCGAAAACACAAACCACAAAATTTGGCCCCTTTTTTAAAGTGGGAAAAAAGGTTAAAGGGGGAAAAATTAAATTCCAGCCAAAATGCCAAGAAAAATTACCCATTTTTGGAAAAAATTAAAACCCCAAATAAGGGGGTTTTTCTTCATGTAAAAAAACCAAGACGAGCCGGGGACTTTTTTTTAATTTAAAATAAAAAGGCCGTTTTGGAATTAACCAGAAAAAAACTACCCATCTCCACAAATCCATTTTCCGGCCCCCAATGGAAACAAACCTAGTTCGGAAAACCAATCGCGCCAAACATAAAAACCGGGGCCCCTTTCTTTACGGAAAGGCAGAAGCTCATTATCTCCCGCACCATGGAGCCCCAGAAAAAAACCCTGAAACGACCCCACAAACGTGTTTTATTTTTAATTGCGCGCCCCGTGCAAATAAAGTTTAAAGAAAGGGTCTTAATGATCGTCTGATCCCAAAGGCCCTCCCAAACCCCCTTGAAAGTTTTGGGGGAGACGGCTTATAAAAATTTTTCACACAAACCCATATGCCGCCCTTTTGGCTGATTTTTCCCAAAAGGTTTCTTAAAAAAGTAGACTACAAGAAATAGATAGGAGATTAAAAACCTCGATTCTTGTGGCCAAAAATCCACTTTAAACCTCAAAGTCCTGTGAAAACTTATCGTTTAAAAATAAGTAGGTTTTGGTGCAAAAATCCTCTCCATTCTTACTAGAACTACTCTAAATACACTTTTTGAAAAAATCTGAAAGTCCCATTCAAAGAAATCTAAAAAAAAAGTTTCTATGTGGACAATCTTCAAGGAAATTGTGAAAAAAGAGGAGGTTTTTGAAACCCCCCTTATCCCAGAGAACTAACAAGGAGATGAAAGAAGCAATATCCCTTTCTAAAAAAGTGGAAAAAAAATTCAAAAAATTTAAACGGGAATTTACCAAAGATTTTTTCCCCAAAGCCTAAAATTTCCCTTTAAAGGGCAACAATTGCTGGGACTTAATTGGAACACACAGGAAGATACTTTGAGTCTCAAAAAGAAAAAAACCCAAAAAATTTATTTCCCGTACACTCACTAAACGTAGTTTTTCTGCAAGGATCACAATGTTTTGGGTCCTCTAGGGCCGCCCCAACCCCCAAATTTCCATAAAGGGGAAAATGCTTTTCCCAAAATGCATGGAAGCCAAAATTGGATGGGAAAGAGAAATTGCCTCTAGAAATGAAATCAACAATGGATGAAATATCCCGGGGGTTTTTAACAACTTTCAAACAAAATTTCATTTTTCCCGAAAAAACAAATCAAAGGGAAACAATTTTCACATTACCCTTTTTTCTTGGGTGCCCTCAAAAACCCGAGGTTTTGGGCGCTGAAACTTAAAATGGGAATGCTTAAGGAAGAAAACAATTTTTTCCTTCAAAGGGCAGGGGAGCAAACCCTTTAAGGGCAGAAAGTTTCCCCCAATTGGAGCTGACAGCACTCTATGTAAAAGGGACAATAATTTGCTGCCCAAACTCCCAAAAAAGACTTGATCATCTCACTATTGAAAAAACCGTGATAAGGAGTGATAAAAAAGCAGTTTTCCAGTGGTTAAGAAATAATAAAAAATAAGCTGGTCTATGTACAGAACAGAGTAGCAGAAAAAAAAGAGATGCAGAGAGATTATCTCTTTTCTTCACGCTTTACCCAAAAGAATCCAGCTGGAAAATGTTGTCACGGGGGTCCCACTTTTAAAAAATTTGTGGATAAAAAATTATGGCTCCACGGGCCGAACCGGCCTTTTCTAAAGAAAAAAACTGGCCTCCCGCAAAAAAACTTTTTAAAATTAAGCCAGAAGAAAAGTCTGCTTTGAACACAACAGAAATTTAAAATTTTTTAAATCTGCAGACCAAAAAACAGAAAAGTCCCTTTTAAAGAATCTAAAAAAACGCATCTTTGGGTAAACTCTTAAAAAGTTTTTCAGCTCTTGTCTTTAAATTCATTAAGGAAAAAACCGATTATTAATGTCTTGAACCCATTAAATACTGGGGTTAAACCCAATACAGAAAGAAAGGTTTTTTCTACAGAATACCAAAATTCCCAGAAAAACAAGGGTAAAACCCCAAAGAAAACCTGATAAATTAATTCTTTAGGGGCTTTTTCTCGACTTTAGAAAAAATTATAAGAAAATCGAGGAAAAAAATTATAATTCTTTACTATCTAAAAAAAGCCATACATCCAATATTGATCCCCAAAAAACAAATTTTGGGTAACAAAACTGGGTTGTGCAAAACCCCACATTTTCGTGTTACATGGTGGGGGGGGAAACTGAAAAAACTTTTTTCATATACACAATCCTACTGGAATTTCCCCAAGGGCGACCCAAAAAGGGGAAAAAAAAAAAAAGGACTTTTTTTCTTTTTCCACACAAAGACCCGCATTTGTCAGTATCCAGGGCCACCTCCATATCCCTCTGAAAGATTTTTTTCATATCACTTTTCCCTTTGGGGGTACAGGTGTAGATTACAAATTGGGCCAAAAATTTTTTAAAAACCCAAAAAAAATTGACAAAGTTTCCCCTCAAGGTGTACACTGTTTGTTTTACTTGTGCTACAACTAAGCCTACATTAAAGTACCACGACATGTCTGGCCCAAACCTTTATCAAATTATTCCCGAAGGTTTGCAGCCAGAAAGGATGCCCAAACTGATTTAATTTTAATAATTCAACGAACTTTGTAGCTGGGGCTTTCTTAAATAACAAGAAACTCTGTCAACCAGAATAAAAAACAGATGCTGAATCAACGCATTTTCGTTGGGGGAAACATTCCCCTAAATCTCCATGGGACGGGAAAATTTTATGAAAGAATGATCCCGGGATTGTAAAACGTTGTTTTTAAGGGAAAAACTCTTTATCGTCAGAGGAAAAAGACTTTTGGGAAAAATTCCCTACAGTTGTGACTAAATAGAAAAAAAGAGTCAACAACAACCTCTAACTTATGTTACCGATGATCTGGGCAATTTAGAAGTGTTAAATCCATCTCATTTACTCCATGGCAGAAGGCTCGAACCCCGTTCCTCCCATGAATGATTTAAAGGGAAAACAAGAGGATCCTTCTTATTTTCCCAACCTGACAACTCAACGTAAATTCAAACACCTTAATAAAGTTTATTGAACGTTTTGGGGGAAAAAATTTTGGGGAGAAACTATCTCCCCCTCATTTTAGAGGGAAAACTTCTATGGAGCTGGGGGTTCCTGAAAAACAAAAGTCCTTTAAAACCTGGTGGGCTTTGTATTTTTGACAATGATTTGGGCCGAGGGGGCCCAGTGGCCACTTGGGAAAAATTGTGACCAATAACCTGATGCAAAGGGAAACATCAGGGCAGTTGAAGTTTAAAAACAAAGTGAGGAATAACGGACAATAAAAAAAACTAGTTACCGTTAAAAAATTAAAACCCGGGGTTGAAAAAAAAAATTAGTGATTTTTCCAGAAACCACACAGACTAAAGCTGTTTTAGAAAAGACAAGCACAGATGTTTGGGGAGTTAGAAAATCAATTAAAAGTTAAGGATGAATAGTTTAACCTGCAAACGAACCCCCCCCCCCCCCCCAGTTTTTTTTTGGAAAAAATTTTTTTCTAGGAGGGGAAATCAGCCCCCTTCAGCCCCCTTATTTAAAACCCTTTTAGGCCCCCCTGGGGGGGCCCCGCCCCTCGAATGACAAGCGTCTTGTTTACTGCTACAGTAATTGATCACAGATGCCGTACGATTTTCGACGTGGTCAAGTGACCGTTTCCGCCTTGCAGCCATGTTGCAAAAGTGTATTTTTTAAAAGAGAACAGAAAATACTTACTTTAAACAGGACAATTAAGGAAAATTTCCCCTCCCAATTTTTTACCATGGTAAGAAAGTGTATATTGTTGTCTATGCTTAAGAAAAGCAAAATCAAACATTCTGCTTTGGGTTCATCGAGGGAAATGGCAAGGAAGCAAAATTTCTTTGGTCAGCTTTTTTTTTTTTGCAGGGGGAATTTACGGCATGGGGGCTGTGGCATCTTCAGATTATTTTTGACTCTACTGAGAGTGACCCCTGGGCGCCAGGATAACCAAAAAAAGAACGATCTGTGCGTTTGTGTGAACAAATTTTCCATAAAAAACCCCCCAAAAACTTAAAAAGAAGTGTGACACTTCTTTTAGTGATAAGAATTTTTTTAAAAAATAAAGAAAAAATCTTTGTGGAAAAATAGTGAAACCCTTTGCGTTTTCCTAGAATATGGAAGACGTGGACCTCCAAGGACACTTCAGCTTCAATCAAAATCACCAATATCTGTCGAAGGTGTGAAAAACACCATAGCCACCTACAAGAGCCCAAAGGGAGGGTTTCAATTTCTTGGGAGACGGGGGGCTGCGGGGAGTTTTTGATCACAAGGGGTTTTTTTAATCAAACCCACAAATCGGGAGGGAAGGGCGGACTTTTGAGTCCAAACAAGTTGTAAAAATGTCAAACAATCAGTGAAAGAAATATGCGACATAACACCCCCCAGGGGTAATTTTTAATCTTACAAATTATAAATCTTTTACAGCCCGTTTGGGAGATGACCCTTTGACACCCTTTTCAAACCCTCCTGCAAGGGGGGGCTTTAGCGGTTTTAGTTTTTTCTTTTTTAAAATTAAGGGAAAAAACTCTTTAAACTTAACTTTTAAGGGCCCTTTCTCAACAAAAATTTAACCTACAAACTTTTCGTCTTACAAGGGGCTCTCAGAAACGGATTAATAACGAAGGTCGGGGCTCCACTGTATAAATACCTCCCCAAAACAATTGAAACATTTTTCAAACTTTTTAACTACGTAACCGTTATTTAAACACAAAGTTAAGTTCCTGAAAAAAACCGCTTTTGGTAAAACATGTTAGATGAAAAGAAGAACCTAGGGGGAAAAAAAGGGGTTTTCGTTCCTGGGGGGCCCCCAAAAAGCCAAGCAACTTTTTTTTTGGGGCCCCACATCTTACAAAAATAAAAGTGAAAATTTTTTATTGAAATTTTATTGGTTTTTGTTGTAGTAAAATTTTTTTTTTTACTGCTTAAGACTACAAATTTAAAAAAGAAAAGTATTTTTTAAACCTTTAAAATTTGGGTTTGGGGGTGTTTTTTGGATAATTGTGAAAAAAAGTGGGGGGGGTTTTTGCTTTTGGGCCCCACTTTGCAGGGGGTGGTGGAAAAGGTTTTGGGAAAGAAGGGTTTATGGGGTTTTACTGGAAAAGTCTAACTTAAAATCCCTTCAGTCAGTCCCGTCCCAAGGGCTTTCGCTTTGATCAACCAAAAAATGTTTGTGGTTTTGGTTTTATGTAGAAAAGTTTTTACACCTTTTGCCCAAATTTTTAAAAGGCTGTCTGCTACTTTCCCCCGCCCGTCAATGTCACCAAATGCAATATTAAAATTTTTCCGTGACCTCATCATGTAGGGGGAAAAGGAAAAGAATCTTACTCGAGTCTTTAGGCAATTTTTCAAAAAGTTTGGTTTTGAAAAGGTGGGGATGTTTTGTAGGGGTTTTTCTATTAAATTTTACCTTCTTGTGTAGAGATAAACGTTTTGGGCCAGATGTGGTCAAGTAATGAGGCACCTGTCTCCAGAAAACTTGTTGGGGGTTGTTATAGAAGGTAGTACAAGCCGTTTTTTCAAAGTTTTTTTGAAATCCCGCTATTTGGGGAGTCATTCATTTGGATGAGGGGTTTTTGTTGAAGTTCCTTTAAGTATCACAAGTGTTTATTTTAACTCTGAGTGAGTTTTCATGTTTCTAAGGAGGGGGGGAGGGGGAGGGGTTGTCCAAAAAGGATAAAGGGAGGGGATAAATGTGGGTTTTAAGTGCAAAAAGGGTTTTGGACAGGGAGCAGGCATGTTTGAAACAAGTTTAATAGGGGTTTTGGGAAACCCGATGAGGGGTTTAAAGTGGAGCAGGGAATTTTGTAAAGGAAAAATTTAGGGGAAACCCCTTTGCTGGCTTGAGACCTGGAGGGAAAGGGGAAATACAAATGGGCTGCACTTAAAAGGGGGGATCTGGGATATTGGCTCTTTGGGATTACATTTAAACTGTCATATTTGGACACCTCTGCAAAGACAGTGCTCATGTGTGAATGATGGTGAAAGTGTTGAATGATGGTGTTTCTTTCTGTTTTGGGGTCACCCTGCCTCAGTGGGATATGGCAAATTTTATAATAAAAAAAATGTATTTCTTTTTTTAATGCATCGTCCATATCCCACCAAGGCAGGTGGCCTAAAATGAATAGCAAAAGTTTTTCTTTTTACATTTAGTAATGTACACAGGAGAAGGGGTTACTAGTCCCTTGCTACCAGCATTTTAGTTGCCTCTTATGACACACGCAACTGAGAGAGGAAGAATTCTTCTTCACTTTCCCATGAAATTTTATATGTTATATAATTTTTGAAACTCCATGGGAAAATAGAGAAGAATCCTTCCTCTGTAAGTCATGCATGTCGCAGGAGGCAATTAAAATGCCAGGAGTATACATTACTAAATTTAAAAAGAAAAATTTTTGTTTCCTTTCTTTCAGGTCATCCTCCCTTGGTGGGAGATGGTCAGTGTGATAAAAAAATTACATCAGGAATTATTTTATAGAACAAAGTAAAGACTTATTCTTACCCTTTCAAAGAGGTCCAACACTTGACTAGGATTAAGAAATTCAACAATATTTGATAAAAGTTGATCATCTAGTTGCTTATTGTACTCCATCGCTGCATCAAACTGACCTGTACACACCAAATACAAATAAAAGTTACAACATAAAATAGAATGACTAACTGTACTCCATTGCTGCATCAAACTGACTTGTACACACCAAATACAAACAAACCCTAAGTTAAAAGGACACAAGTGCAACTAATGTGACATTTAATTGTGGCAACGTTTCGCTCTCCAGGAGCTTTATCAAGCCATTACAAACAATACATGGACACAGAGGGTATATAAAGGCTCAGAGTGAGGTGCAATACTAGTGAGGTACCATTTCGATGTTCACTAGTGGTAGTAGTAGTAGTAGTAGTAGTGACAAAAGTAATACAATATGGTAGAGCAATTAATTCGTACATGAGTAAAAGGATATAAAAGCTATTACTTGGGTAACATAAAAATAGGTTGGACAAATATAGACTGGAAAGAGGCAGCTTGTTTCAGTGTTCACTCTCTGTAATGTGCTTTGTGTAGTATAACAGGAGAGACTATGTGATGGCAGGGTTTACTGTTTTCAGGAGATTCTTGCAAAGACTTCGGAGATGGTGAAGCTGCCGTTGTTTTGTTTAATTGTATTCGAAACAGTGATCAGTGCTGATTCGAGGCACTTGCGTCTGCGGAAATTAGTTTCTTTGATCACTAATTGGGCGTCTCTGAATTTCATGAGATGATTGGTGGAATTTCGGTGTTGTACACAGGCGTTGTTCAAGTTATCGTTCCTACATGCGTAAATGTGTTCATTGAGGCGGGTGTCGAGGTTTCTTGCTGTTTCACCTACGTAAATCTTGTCACAGCCTCCACAGGGTATAGTGTAAACTCTTGCATTGACTGGTTCGTGGTGCTTGGATTTTGTCCTGGTTAGATCCTTTATTGAAGTGCTAGAAGCGATGGCGACTCTGGTGTTAGCTTGTGAAAGTAATTTTGAAACGTTCAGTGCAACCTGGCTGTTGGGAAGAATTATAACTTTGTTGGAGTGGTGTTGGTGCGTGGAGAATTAATGATCTGAAGAGCTCTTTTCTTGCAGTCTTTGATGAAAAAGGAAGGAAAATGTAACTCAGTGAATGTTTGGTGAATGTATGTACATTCCTCGTCAAGAAACTCAGGACTACAAATTTGGTATGCTCAACAGCATTTGTAACCTCTCCATCCGTAACAAGAAACTAAGCAGTTTGGATTTGACTTCCCTCTTCACAAAGTACCTACCAAAAAAGCCATCGAGGTTCTACGACGTAAAGTCAATCAGGACCTTAATCTTCCTCTACCTCCCGGAGATTTTGTTGACTTGATTGAACTCTGTGTTAATTTCAACTGTTTTTCTTTCAATAACAAGCTCTACAAACAAACCTACGGCATGGAATGGGGTCCCCCATCAGTGCCGTCTTAGCCAACTTATACATGGAACACCTAGAGTCCGAACACTTCACCAACATCATCCCTCAAGTGTCACTTGGTTACGTTACGTGGACGACGTCCTCGTAATAACTCCCAAACGTTTTGATGTACGGAATCTTCAGGCAAGGCTCAACGCAGTTGAACCGGCGATCCAGTTTACACTAGAAGAAGAGTCCAATGACAAGGTACCTTTCCCCCGACGTCCTCATTCACAAAGTAGACAACAACCTAAGATTTCAAGTTTATCGGAAACCTACCAATAAAAGTAATCTCACACACTTCTATTCCAGTCAAGATACCAAGACCAAAAGAGGCATCATCATCGGGTTTTTCCTAAGAGCATACCGAATTTGTAGTCCTGAGTTTCTTGAACGAGGAATGTACTACATACATTCACCAAACATTCACTGAGTTACATTTTCCTTCCTTTTTCATCAAAGACCGCAAGAAAAGAGCTCTTCAGATCATTAATTCTCCACGCACCAACACCACTCAACAAGTTATAATTTTCCAAAGTGGGGGGTTTGGGGTTTCCCGGGGCTGCGCCGGGAAAGCGGGGACATCCCCGGAAAGGGCCCAGAAACTCCATTTTTTTTTCCATTTTTAAAAATGCATATAAAGGGCCAGACAAAAAGGGTTTTACACTAAATTATTTAAGTAGAAAGAACTCCCCCATTAAAAACACAAAAAGAAAAATACAGTCCCGTAAATTCTTATTTTTCTTAAAGTATTTGTAATCTTAATATGGGGGAAAAGGAGGTAAAGTAGTACTTATTTGGGGGAAAAGGTCGGGTTTGCAGGAAAGCCCGGTTTTGGTACCCTGGCTCCCCTTTCTTATTTAAATTATATGATTTTTAAAAAAACATCCCGAGGGTAAAATGCCCCATACGTCCCATCATTTTTTATTTTTAAAATTTGTGTAGTCTTAATATAGGAAGAGAGGTGAGTAGTTTTTAATTTGTAAAAAGGGTCAGGGTAGGTAGCTGGTAGGTGTAGCTGGTAGGTGGGCCTGGGTTTACACCTACCAGCTCCCCTAAAAATGTGGCCCAGAGCCATTTATTAACATCGACATGCCTTGTTCACGGAAATTTTAAATCTTTTTCTAAAAAAACTCCCTTTAGTTTGCCATATAAACAAAGGTTAAAAAGAAATAAATAATTATGGGGGAAAAATTTTTAAAAAAAGCGGAGTGGGGGAAGGTTTGGGCCAAACGCAGTTTCAAACACTTTTTCTCTGTGGCCTGAGCAGAGAAAAGTTTGGGCCCTCCCCCCGGTTCCCTTTTATTATTATCAGAGCACATAAAAAAATATCCCAATAAATGCCAGACAAAAAGTTTCACTAATTTTAAATTAAGTTAGAAATTTAAAATAGGCTTTAAAAAAAACACAATAAAAGGTAAGATACACACGAGTAACTTTTTACTTATTTTTAAAAATATTAATATTAATGTGTGAGAGGGGGTTTTTGGCAGGGTGTTTTTTGAAAAAAATCAGAATGGCACCCCATCATCCTCTAATTTGGAAATTAAAAACGAGGGCTTATGACTTCTTTTTTTTTTACGGGCCAAACCTTTTGGACGCCATCGTAAATGGGGAGCCAATAGTTAAAAAAAGAGTAAAACAAAGGGGAGAGAACAAGATACAGATTTGGGGGGGCAATGTAAAAACACAAACTGAACGGGGTAGGGGTTTGATCATTTGGGGTTCAGGGAAAAAAAATGCGTTTTAAATTGTGTTTTGTTTTATTTCTTTCAGTCCGTTTGCAAGAGTTTGTAAAACATTTTCCTCAATATTTTTTTTTTTTAATAATAATTACCTCACAATCAAAAATTTACATTGTGAAAAAGTTGTACAAGTTTGTTCAGAATTTTAAAAAACAGCAACACCCCCCTTTTAGAGGGGAATGGGAAAATAATAATAATAATAATTTAAAAATAAAAAATTTTTATTATTAACCCTTTTTTAAAGTTTCCCACGTATAAATACGGGCTTACGAGCCAATGTTTCTGAGGGATTTATAAGCATAAAATTTTAGCAGGGTTTTAAATCAAGCAGGGGAAAGCTGGTAGGCCCCCATGTGAGAGAATGGGTCTCCATGGTCAGTGTGCACCATATAAAAAAAATTGGGGAAGCCAGTGGTGCATTGTGGGAATGCCTTTCAGTTGTCCTTTTTCAGCATGTCTAGCGGTAAGAAATATGTGATTCCCTAGCAAAATCTGGGACTCTTCTCTTCCCAAGTGATGCTCTAACACAGATGGAAGTGTCAGTGAAGATCAATTTCATGATTTGGAGGAGTTTGAGACCAAAAGCAATGGAGGAGGAGGAGGGGGAGGAGGGGAGGAAGAGGAGGAGGAGGAGGAGGAAGGAAGAGGAGGAGGAGGAGGAGGAGGAGGAGGAGGACAAGGAGAAGAGGAGGAGGAGGAAGAAGAAGATGTAATAATATTGTTCCCTTGAAGCAAGAAAAAAAAAAGTCACCCCATGCAGTTGACAAGATAAGGGGAGATAACATCTGATAAGAGCTGACTTTGATGAGCGTAAAAGGAGGGTAATATTACATGACCATCGCCCTCCCTTTGTTTTTGCTGGTACACAAACATTTCTGTCTGTCTATTTGTCTGTCTGTCAAGCTCCCTGTCTGTCCATCTAGCTCTCTGTCTCAGAGAGAGCCACAAGACTGTGTCATCACGTTTACTCACATCTTCAAGGCGAGTTATAGCACTTTGTCTGGATTTCTTGGGTTATCCTAGGTAATTTACACTATGTATACTTGTATTTATGTGTACCTGTGAGACAGAGATAGGCAGACAGATAGAAAGAGAGACAGATTGAAAGATATAGAATGAGGGAGAAAGATAATTAGATAGAATGGAGGAGGGGAAGCAGCGTCCGACCCCCATTGTTTTGACAGGAGGTAGGGGGTGTGAGTAATGAGACAATATGTCACTTTGACAGCTGCCGACTTCTGACTCAAAAACAATTAAAGCCACACACTCGCACACAAGACAAGGAGGAGGAGAAGGAGGAGAAGGAGAAGGAGGAGAGGAGGAAAAGGAGAAGGAGAAGGAGAAGGAGAAGGAGAAGGGAAGTAGAAGTAGAAGGAGGAGGAGGAGGAGGAGGAGGAGGAGGAGAGGAGGAGGAGGAGGAGGAGGAGAAGAGGGAGGTGGAGGAGAAGGAGGGGAGAAGGAGGAGAGGAGGAGAAGAAGGAGAGTGAGGAGAAGGAGAAGGAGGAGGAAGGAGGAGAAGGAGGAGGAGGAGGGGAGGAGGAGGAGGAGGAGGAGGAGGAGGAGGAGGAGGAGGAGGGAGGAGGAGAAGGAGGAGGAGGAGAAGGAGGAGGAGGAGAAGGAGACGGGAAGGAGGAGGAGGAGGAGGAGGAGGGGAGGAGGAGGATGATTGTTTGTTTTTGTAAACAAGTTTTGTAAACAATATATTGATAATTATGTTTGTGTGCTTATTTGTGTTGTATACAACGAGTGTATATATATACATTGCACCTTACTTTGGTCCATAGGCCACATAAGTTATGTGAAAAAATAAAATAGTGAAAAAAAACAAAAAACCTTCAAATACAAGTAACTAAAGTTTACCGGGTGAGCGGCAGTCGCCGCTGTTTGCCATACGCGGCTCATTTTCTGCAAACTTCACGGCTCTATATCTCAGTAAGTACCGATGGCAAAAATTTTTTTTTGGGACTAAAACACTCAGAAAAATAATCTTAACATTTTCATAAGAAAAATAATTTTTTTTTTTTGAATATTTGGCGACATAGAATGACAGTTTCAGAGAGGGGCCTGAACAGTCAAAGGTTAATATTATATAATATAATAATAATAATATATATTATTATTATTATTATTCCTAATATTATTTTGTTTATATCAAAGCACAAACCCCCAGGGTCAGTAATTGCATATACATATAAGCTATGAAAAAGGAAATTTTTCTTCAGTACCCCCCAAGTGTTTGACTAGAGAAATACGTATTCTTACCGACACTACCTACAGCAGCTCTGTTGTAAACTTCTCATATTTACATCATTTTTATCTGAGTGTATGGACATGTTTATATGCGTATGTAATGGGTTTCATATAAATTTTGGAGGAAAATTATCATAGATGAATTAATGAAAATGCCTTAATTGGATGTGTTTAAAATAAGAAAATTTAGTGTGCCCAAGAGGTGATTAGTTATTTACGTAGTATAGTTGTGCAGTCTGAGTGTAGTATAGTTAGCATGTAATGGTCTACAATTGAGGCAGTGTTAATGTTTATTATGTAAGATTACCAAATGTATATTACGAGTACATATAAGAGACTTACTTTAAGACACAGCGTGTGTAAGTATATTTAGGTACAGGAACACATAAGTATAATTATCAGAGTAATATAAAATATGCAGTAACTTTAAAACACTTGAAATTTTGGAAGTTTCTGACATAATAGATGTGGTCATGGAAAATGTAAACAAACTGGGTGGGGGGTGCCGATTTTAAAAGACGCTTGCCGTTATGCAAATTTGGTCATAATTTGACATCACCATATTAGCGGAAGCCATAAGGCAAACGCCTATAAAGCGGGACCTTACTGTATACTTTTAGCTTTAATATCAATTAAATGGCAAATTTAGGTGCTAGAATATTTTTTCCCTTTATTCATATAGTCACATTTGTTGAAATAATTAAGGTGCTAACTAAGGTGCTACAGTATCTTACTTTCATTTGTTTTTATAATCACTAGCTCAGGTGCTAGAGTATTTTACTTTCTTTTCATTTTATTATTATATATATTCACTTAGCTCCTTTATTTTTATATTTTCTACCATTAGTTCATATACTACATTTGTTAAAATAATTAAGAAGCTAGTTCAGGTGCTAAAGTGTATAATTTCATTGTTTTCCTAAAATTTTTCCCATAGTTTTAGAACATCTACATAGTTTTATACCTAAGTCTAGTTATAGATTCACTATAATTCTTTGATTACAAGCATTTATCTTATACCAAACCCTTTCCCATTTGAAACATCCATTAGCGAATATGATAATGTAGATAAGTATCATAATTCTTAATAACATAATCTTTCTTTCTTTCAACACACCAGCCATACCCCCACCGAGGCAGGGTGGCCCAAAAGGAAAAAAACGAAAGTTTCTCCTTTTACATTTAGTAACATATACAGGAGAAAGGGTTACTAGCCCCTTGCTCCTGGCACTTTATTCGCCTCTTACAACACACATGGCTTACGGAGGAAGAATTCTGTTCCACTTCCCCATGGAGGTATTAGAAAATAAACAAAGACAAGAACTAGAAGGAAAACCCAGAGGGGGTGTGTATATATATGCTGTACATGTATGTGTAGTGTGACCTAAGTAATAACATAATATCTTATTAAAAAAACTAGTTGTAGAGTCCCTCTCATTCTTATGACTACAGGCATTGATCTGATGTAAACTTTTAATTAAATGAATTACATGAATCAAACCACAACTGCAATTATTATACAACAGATCAAGCAAAGACATTACTCAGAGCAAACAATAACAACTATCTTTAATTACAATGTCAGATCAATGAGCAAACACTATGATGACCTCACAGCATTACTCAATTCCCTTCATTGCAGTCTGTCAATCATCACACTCACAGAAACCTGGCTAAACCTAGAGTTACAGATGTCTATACCATTCGTGGTTACACAGCCATACACAACTGTAGGACAGACCAACCAGGGGTGGGAACAGTCATACACTACTTAAATCAACGTGAATGTATCTATAAATTTGCACAAGAGATGAGCATGGTGAATATATCATAGCTAAATTTAAATCAAAAGACCTGCAAAAACCCTTCACAGTTATAAACATCTACAGAGTACCACAGTCAAACATTTACCACTTTAGTGAAAAATTAGGAAACTTGATAACTGATGAACATATGAACAAAGACCATCTGCTTCTAACAGGAGATTTCAACATAAATCTACTAAATGACCAAGACCTCAAGTAACCAAATTCAAAAAACACTACGAGCAACTGCTTGTTGCTAACAACAATATCTAAACCTACAAGAATCTCCGAGACCAGTGTCTCCTTAATAGACCACATCTGGACTAACACCATATCCCCTTTAAAATCAGGCATAATCACAGACAACACCACAGACCACTACCCAACCTTTCTCATAACCAATCTAGGTAAATTGCCCCAAGACATTACTAAAGTTACCTTCAGACTACATAACGAGACAGCTGTAAATAACTTTATAGCAGCTATGAATGACACTGACTGGCAAAATTATTTATACATTCATTCATGTCTGTATATGTTTTGAGCAGCTCGAAACATATACAGACATAAATGAATGTATAAATAATTTAAAAAAAAAAAGCTCACTACCTCTATAACAAACATTGCCCTACGAAAACTAAACAGATCACAGCTAAGAGACTCAATAGTCCCTGGCTAACACCCAGCATTCTTAAATCCATTAATGCAAAGCACCAATATAAAAACTGTACAGAATGGGCCTAATAACTAACCCTTTGACTGTCACAAGTCCCTTTCTGAAACTGTCATTCTATGTCGCAAATTTTTTGAAAACAAAAAAAATTTTCTATGAAATGAGAGAGAATTTATTCCCATTGGTATTATTATTATTATAATTTTTTAGGGGGCTATAGGACCCAACATGTATTTATAAGTAACAGTTACTCGGGAAATACCTAATTTTTATTGAATTGATGGGGACTTTGCTCTAAATGTCGAAGGACTGATCACCTTATGACTGAGAGGGCAGCGGGGTCAAGCCTATTTTTCTCAATATAATAGGTTATACATAGACACATAAACACACAATTTAAATAAGTAGTTTATAAGTTGTATTTCTTTTGTAAAAGAAAAATTTAAAGGGTGGGGGAGATTTATGGAAAACGGGAATTGTGCTTGGAACAGTTTTTTGTTTTGGTGGGAGGAGTTTAAAGCCAGGCTCTCTCTCTCTCCCCTCACTGACTCCCTCTCTGTGGTGACCTTCAACCTGGCAGGTCTCTGGGTCCTTCTCCTATCTTTTGGGGCATCATGTGTGCTCCAGGGGTGAGTTTTTATAATTTATTTTTGGCCACCATACCCAGGGTGACAAAAGTGTGTCAAAACACTGGTTAGCCCAGAGTTATGTCAGGAAGAGTGAAGGACAAGAGTTGTTGCAACACACCATGTGGAGCACAGGCATGGAGTGTGTAGATTTTGTTTTGAAAATGGAGGCTGTGATTGTATATTCTGTACTTTATCTATTGAGAATCAGTTATTTTTTTTATAGTAGTAGTTTACATAACCTGTGAGAGGGCTGGTGAAAGGGTATCAGAGACACTCCGGATGATCAGCCATGATGTAAGTATTACCCCTAGACAAAAAGACCTTTAAGAAAAAAGCTACCCACACTAAACATTTAGTGAGAACCTTACTATCAAAGAAATAAGGGACAAACCAACGTAACATGGGGGCCTGTCCGGAGAGTTATTGACTGCTAAAATAACTCAAAACATTCTTAAAACTAAAATGTGCTGGTATGGGGTAATAACAGTTGCATGTTTCGGGTTTAGAAGATTTACCAAGGTGGTGTCGTGGAAGTGTTGTTTTTCATATATTAGTTTATAGGATGTTTTTCTCCTAAGGGGGGGGAAAGGGAGTAACACTTTTTTTGTTGTGGTTATGGTAAGTGCTAATGTGCATAGTTTCATTCAATTGTGTTTTTTTAAATGTGCCTGTGGGAAAACTTTGTCCACTGATACTGTAAGAGGGAAGCAAGTTTTTAAAAGATAAAACTATGTCAGAAGATGAGTCTTCAGTTTTTTTTGGGCTTCAGGGAAGAAGGTAATATTCATCAGTAAACATGCCTGTTAATAGTGAAGATGAGGAATCACCTACTCCGGGATATGGAAATGGAGAAAAAGAGACTGAAATTAGCTGTACTAGAGGCTGAAATGAAATTAAGAAGCTAAGGAGAAAGAACGTCAAGGTTAGGAGGTTCAGAACAAGAGCCTGAGCAGTACTTTACAAAACTAAGCTGCAAATTTTGTCCTAAGTTTACAGAGAGTGACCAGATAGGTATTTTTCTTTTTTGGAACTGCTTTGGAGCAAGGAGGGCCCAAACAGAAGTGGGCTCCCCTTTAGTTCGCACACAACTTGTAGGTAAAGGTTTCCCAAAGAGTAGAGACTCTGGAGGGGCAAGATTTTTCTGATTATGTTTAAGATTAAAGGGGAAAGTATTGCTTGCCTACCAAATGATACCGAGAAATATAGACAAAAGTTCAGAAATAAAAAATTTGGGGGATGGGCAGACCTTAACTGAGTTTGGGAATGAGAAACTGTTCCTTTTTAGAAATGAGTTTGTTCTAAAGGAGTTAATAAAGACTATAAAAAATTAGTAGATCAAAGGGGTTCATGAGAATTGTACAATACAATCCCTGTTGACCTCAGAGAATATTTGGAGGACAAAAACCCAGATAATCTTTCAGAAGCACTGGATCTAGGTGACCGATTCTTGGCTCGCAGGGAATTGGTAAGTAAAACAGTCATGCTCCTGAAAATTTCCCCACTCGTTCTAATCTTATCCCAAGTCCTATGGTCAAAAAAGGTAAGTGGGACAAGAATTTTCGGGGACAAATGAAGGCTGAGGCACCCTCTAAAATAAAAAGGGAAAAGGTAAGTCAGCTGGAGCTCAAAGTTTACCTAGACAATCAGATAATTTTTCAGGTCCTGAGTAAACAGTACTATTTCTACACCAAATGGTAAAAATACCTTTAAGAGTTATGCCTGTTACTACTGTAACAAAACTGGACACACACAAAGTTTTGTGGTCAAGGCAGCGAGATCAGGAAAGGGAGGAACCACCCAGAGGACTCTAACTGTAGACACACATCCAGTTGCCTGTATTTCAAAGCAAGGTGAGGAGGTACCTAGGTCTAGACCCCAGGATGCAGGTATTTTCTAGTAAGTCCACAGTTGCTTTGCATAAGGATGTGGGTAGGGTTGAGAATATAGTGTCCCTTGAGAGTGGATGTAGCACCTACTCCTTGCTGCGTGCTGGAGTGTTGCCAATGTCTAAGGATACCTATACTGGAGTAGATGTATTATTGAAGGGTATTACGGGTTCAACAAAAGGACACCATACACAAATTATGGGTAGAATCTGCATACCAAGTTGGCTATCTCCTGTAGGTATCTCAGATGAAATTCCCTTCGAAGGGGCGACCTCTTATTAGGGAATAATGTGATGGGCTTGTTAGACAGTGAAGAACCCACTAGTATGGGGGGCAACCAGGCCCCAAAGTTTGGGAGAAGAAGGCTGGGAGACCCTGCCAGACCTTTTCCCTGTTGGTGCCATCACAAGAAGTATGTCTCGGACCAGGATACCAAGGGTAATCCTTATATTTCTCATGAGGATGGTGAGGACTTGGGTTTTGGGAAAACTCTATTTTCTGAGGTTGAACTGCAGTAACTAAAGAAAAGGATACCACAACCCGATTTGGGAGCCTAATCAGTGCAGAGATCAGGAAGTAGTGTGAGGGAGTTTGGGGCCCTTTACTATGATGCAGTTAATTGCTGCACAGGGGTGTGATGACACACTTAAGTCGATCAAGGCTCAGCTGTGACTGAGGAGGAATTTTTTAGTTTAAATAAATGCTTCTATTTCAGGAAGGGTTTATACTCATGAAGAAGGCACCTTCGGTTGCAGTACCAGTAGAAGGGGAGAGCCAAGTTTTTGTCCCCAGGTCGTGGTGCCTGAGCCTTTAGAACCATGTTCTTAGCTTAGTGCATGACACACCTCTAGGTGGACACCTAGGTATTGCTAAACAGTTCCAGGGTTTCCAGGCACTTCTTTGGCCTCGGCTGTGGGAGACGGTGGAGATTATAAAAAGACCTGTCTTTACCTGCCAATTATAGGGAAACCTAATCAAAGCATTAAACCTGTCCCCTTCAGCCAATTTCAGCACCAGGTGAACCCTCAGCAAGCTGGTAGTGGATGTCGTTGGCCCACTCCCAGGCCAGAATGGGAAATAATTATTTACTAACAATAATTGCTCCACTACCAGGGACCCAGAAGCAATCCCTCTACGCAAGATAACAGCTCGAGTGGTCTTAAGGGCTTTGATGAAGTTCTTTTCCATGTTGGCTTTCCTCGGGAGGTACAACAGATCAAGGGTCTAACTTTTTCCCCGAAATTATTTAGGAATGTGTTAAAGGGGTTGATGTACAGCCCCAAAATTTTTAACTGCCTATCACCCTCAGTCTCAGGGAGTGGTAGAGAGATTTCATCAAACTTTAAAACAAAGATGCGAAACTTATTGTATGAATAACATAGTGATTGGGATGAGGGTATCCCTTTTCTCTTGTTTGCCGTGCGGGAAAGCACCCAAGAATCTCTCAGTTTCAGCCCTTTCGAGCTTGTCTATGGTCATCCAGTGAAGGGACCACTGACTATTCTCAAGGGCATTGGCTGGGTGGTGAAAATGAGGCTTCCCCGCCGGAAAAGTTTCTCTTTTTTTAGGAAACGATTGGAAACCCGGCGGAGACCCGATGGCAGCAGACAACCCCAAAGCTAGTCAGAGGGCCCTGAAGCAGCGGTACGACCAAAGGGGGAGCCCCTCGCTCCTTCAGTGTTGGAGAGGAAAATGTTAGCTTTGGAGCCGGTTCCGGGACATGCCTTGGCTGCACGATTTGATGGACCCCCTTTTTCATCACAGGCAGGTCTGGCCCCAATTAAAGTAAATTAAGATGCCTGGCCGTCGCAAATCAGAAAGGACTGTGCACATTAACAGGTTGAAGAAATACCATTTCTAGGGCAGGAGTTGCCGCTATTCAAGTTGAGTGTGACCGATACTGAAAACTTCCTGTAACAACAGAAATAAGGCTGTGCAATTCGCCATTTGCAAAATCCCTTGGCACACATGAAGGGGCTCGTGTACAGGGAGCCTGTGACTTGGTTCAGTTACTCCAAAAATTTCCAGATTTGTTGGGGGTGTACCCAAAGAAGTAAATTGCCTCCCATGATGTGGGGGTGTCGGGGAAGCTGTTCCAATAAAACAGGCCCTTACCGCATGAACCCAACAAAACAACTTCACATGGAGGAAGAAGTGAAATTCCTCCTTCAAAACCAGTTTGTAGTGCCTAGCGAGAGTCAGTGGGCATCTCCATGCCTGATGGTTCCCAAAACCCGATGGATCTATTTCGTATGTGCACTGACTATCGCAGAGTAAATGAAGTAACGAAGGCTGATGTTACCCTTTGCCACTAGGATGATGTGATTGATGCTGTGGGAGGGGCAAAGTTTGTGAGCAAACTGGACTTACTTAAAGGGTATTATCAGATACCCCTCCCCAGCGAAACCAAGGAAATTTCAGCCTTCGTCCCCTCCAGATGGGTTATTTCAATATATGTTCTTCCTTTTGGGTTTTAAAAAATGCTCCTGCCACCTTCCAGCGTCGTATAAATACTGTCATAAGGGGGTTGGATGGTGTGCGGGCCTATCTAGATGATATTGTGGTATTCAGTAACCAGTGGGAAAACTCACTTGGTAAGATTGCAAAAGTTGTTTGAATGTCTATCCCCAAACCAATCTAACCATCAATTTGGCAAAGTGAGTTTGGCCAAGCCAGTGTACAATTCTTAGGATATGTAGTTGGTCAGGGAAAAGTTGCCCAATTTTATGCTAAGGTGGAGGCCATTATAAAATTTTTCCCAGACCACAGGGAAACGGAAGGCCCGTGATGAGGTTCCTGGGGGATGGTGGGTTATTACAGCGATTCTGCCCCAACCTCTCCAGGTAACGTCACCACTGACAACTTTGCCCGTCCAAAGTTCAATTCAACTGGGACAGCAAGTGGACAGGGCTTTTGAAAATGTGAAAATGTTATTAGGGAATGCTCCTATCTTGAAAAGTCCTGAGTTTGAATGCCCCCTTCTCTTACAAGTGGATGTAGTGATGTAGGGGTAGGTGCAGTGTTGTTGCGGG
This sequence comes from Cherax quadricarinatus, assembly GCF_026875155.1. Taxonomy (NCBI): domain Eukaryota; kingdom Metazoa; phylum Arthropoda; class Malacostraca; order Decapoda; family Parastacidae; genus Cherax; species Cherax quadricarinatus. The sequence goes on along the minus strand of NC_069451.1, from coordinate 37,279,989 downwards.
TGATGAGAGAGATAGCCTTCAGCCAGTTTGTTTACCCTTCAGCAAATTAAAAAAGCCTCAACGTGGTTATGCAACTGTAGAGAAAGAGGCTTTGGCTTTGGTGTTGGTGTGCAGAAATTTGAAGTTTACATCGTGCATACCCACATCCTGTAATAGTGTATAGTGACATAACCCTCTGAGGTTTTTGCAAAGAATGAGAAACCACAATCAAAGATCTTAAGATTTGGGGTTTGTTCCTACAGCCTTTAATTTGAAAGTTAAATATATAAAGGCTCAGAGAATGTGGTTTGCTGATGTCTTCTAGATGTTTCATGTAGATGCATGGTGCGTACTTTGTACATAGTGTTTGTCTTGTGCTGACCTTGTTGTTTTTGCAGTGGTGAACTCTCAGCGAGCCTGAGTACTCTCTACCAGCCATCTGACTGTGAAGGAGTCGAGTCAGAGCCAAAGGGGGACGAGGGTCAGGGTTTTACTTAAATGTGAGTTGAGGGGGGAGTGGTTGACAACCTTCGGTAACATGAGACGTTCAGGAAGGTATGTGATGTTGTGTCTTGGTGTGCTCTATATTTCAAAAAAGGCCCGACGGTTGCCTTTGTGGTCCCCTGGACCCCCCCATATTCATGTCAGCCTCCTCTTCATAAGTTTGGAGGATCTGTGTGGAGTGGGGACTCGGAAGATGGGCTTAAGTGCCTGACCATGTTAAGGATCGTGAGTGTTGACTGGAAGTCTCACTGTTTGGTTCGGCCACCAAGTGAGAGACACCTTGACATGTTTTGTGAAGTTTCCTGCCTGGGGTACACCTGACTGCTCTGGGTTTGGCTCTACTCTCGTCTCCTGATCAGGAAGATGCCACCCTGGAGTACCAGTTGCTTGCTGGATTACCGTAGCAGAGGCACAGGCCTGTTGGTGCGGGCTTTCACAGTGGGCATTGTGTGCAATTCTTGCATTGTAATGTGTATTGTTTTTAAAAGCCACTAAAATTGTAAATAGTAGTTATGGTGCTGGGAAATATGTAGCATTTCTAGTAGTCTTGTTTACCGCCTTCAGACTTAAGTAATACAGTATCCCTTACTAGCCGTATCCTGAGGGACACGGCTAGCTTTTGTGAGACTTCGTCTGGAGGTGGGGGTGTTATGGGGCTATAGGACCCAACATGTATTTATAAGTAACAGTTACTCTGGAATACCTAATTATATTGAATTGATGGGGACTTTGCTCTAAATGTCAGAAGGACTGATCAACCTTATGACTGAGAGGCAGCTGGGTCAAGCCTATTTTTCTCAATATAATAGGTTATACTATAGACACATAAACACACAATTTAAATAAGTAGTTTATAAAGTTGCATTTCTTTTTGTAAAAGTAAAATTAAGGTGTGGTAGATTTGTGGTAAACTGGAGAATTGTGCTTGGCAACAGTCTTTGTTTTGGTGGGAGGAGCTTAGCCAGGCTCTCTCTCTCTCTCTCCCCCCTTTACTGACTCCCCCTCTGTGGCTGAACCTTTAACCTGGCAGGATCTCTGGGTCCTTCTCCTATCTTTTGGGGCCCTCATGTTTTGCTCCCGGGGTGAGTTTTTATAATTTTAAATTTTGGCCACCATACCCAGGGTGACTAAGTGTGTCAAAACACTGGTTAGCCCAGAAATTATGTCAGGAAGAGTGAAGGACAAAAAGTTTTGCAACACACCATGTGGGCACAGGCATGGAGTGGGGTAGATTTTGTTTTGAAAATGGAGGCGGGGATTGTATATTCTGTACATATCTATTGAGAATACAGTTATATTTTTATAGTGTAGTTTACATAACCTGTGAAGAGGGCTGGTGAAAGGGTATCAGAGACACTCCGGATGATCAGCCATGAGTAAGTATTACCCCCTAGACAAATAAGACCATTAAGTAAAAGCTACCCCACACTAGAAAATGTAGTGAGGGAAACCCTTTCTATCAAAGTAATAAGGGACAAACCCCCCGTAACAAAAATAAAAAGAAGCGCTAAACCACAAGGGCTATACAGGTGCAGGGCGGGAAAGGGGAAGGAGGTATCGGGTGGAAAAAGGGAAGATGGATGATAATAGGTTAGGAAAACGAGGGCAGTGGAGGAAAAAGGGGAAAAGGGGCAGCAAAAAATGGGGTAAAAGGGGTTTTGGGGGGGAGTGCGAAAGGGGTATCATCAGAGTTTGTGGGAAAATCAGCTTTGTAAAGAGTCAATGAGAGATCAGGATTAAAGGAGGGCCATTAAAAAAGGGAAGGGTAAAGAGAAGTTAGAGCGGGGACGACTTTGGGAGGTAAAATTTGCATGCTTGTTGATAGAAGGGGAGTCTAACAGAAAGTGGCTAAAGATTGGAACTTTACACTTTCACAGAGAGGAACAAAGGGGGGCCTCTCCCTGGAACCCCTGATAAAACATGTGGCCAAGCGAGGGGGGGAGAGAGTAGTCCCCAACCCGGGGTGAAAAAGACGGGAAGTAACCTATACTCGGGTTTTAAAAAATGAAGTTTTTCCCCAGTGAGTTTCCAACGTTGTTGCCAACGGGTGTGAAGGTGGGTAGTATTTAAAGCCAAAAAATCGGAAAGGGGAAAACCCTCTATATGAAATTGGTAGGTATGTACTGCGACTGCCAGCAGTGTCTCCCGTTCATTTTCCCCGACGTCAAAAATGACAGGGGCCCCAAAAAAAAACAATTCTTTATGCTTGGAAGGTAAAAGCATAGCCAAAGTTGGTACGGAAAATAGGGGGTGAGGGGTATCAATTCCCTACAGCCCGTAGAGCACTAAGGGGGCCTGGGGCAACCCAAATGTGAACAGGCATGATCGATACAAATAAGCGCTGAAAAAAGGGCTAAAATTCAGAGTAAAAATATAGCTAAAGACGAAATGCCCCGCACAAGCTGTCCAAAAACACTGCGGGAAATTCCTACACCTCAAAGACTTAGAGCCTGGGGTTACACTGCAAGGGCTGAGAATGAGAGGGAAGTGGTCAAAAAAAAGTGAGGGGGAAGTACCATGGCATTTGGGGCTTTCGAGAAAGGGGAGGGAGAAAGAACAGACCCGAACACGGAACTTCCAGGGGGGGGGGAAAAAGGAGATGTAAAAGAACATAAAAAGGGTGGAATAAGGGAAGACAAGATGAATTAGGCGAAGAGAAAGGGACAGAGCAAAAAAACGGGGCGCAACAAAAAAGAAGTCTACTAAATCGTGATCTTCTAAAAAGGGAAAGGATTGCAAGACAGAGAGCGTACTTTGTATAAAGGCAATGGGCAAGGGCAATCAACAAGGATGGAACATTCGTTCTGCATAGAGGCTCAAAAGGGGGATGAGCGAAAAGCCCCAAGCAAAAACGAATCCTTGGTGATGGAAGGGGGTTGAGGCTGGGAGAGAAGCGGGAGAGGCCATTAATTTTCGGCCCCAAAATCGAGTTCAAAAAAATGGGGGTGAATATGGGGCAAAAGGGAGTTCGACCACCTTTTCCATAAAGATAAAAGGTTTTTAAAGAAGGTTAAACCCAGCTGTACAAGTTGCCTTCAAAAGGGGTAATGTGGGGTTTCCAGATAAACTCGGTAAAAGAAAGCCTAGAAACGACTGTATCACGTTCAGGGTACAGGACCATAGAGGACAAAGGATGTCGGAGATGACAGGGGTCTGAAAAAAGTAATTTGGTGAGTTTTGGGCGGAAAAATTTAAAACCCATGGTGGTGGCCCAACGGAAACACGGTTGCCCGCATGCTGGAGAGAAACTTATGGGGAAGTCACCCCCTGCACAGCAATGCAAAGTCATCTACATAGAGTTATGACCAAATATTGGAGAAAAAACAGAGGCCAAATCATTTATGCAAGGAAAAAAGGGTTTTGTCCTAAAAACCATCCCTAGGAAACCTTCAGCTTGGACAAAGCGGGGGAGAGCACATTATTGACTTGAACACGGAAATTCTTCAGTTAAAATTTCTTAAAAAAAAGTGTCGTTTCCTCGGGGGCCAAAGGAGGGGGCTTGGGCAAAATTTATACCTCCAATTGTGTATATGCCTTTCCAAAGGTCAAAAAAATGGCAATAACTGAGTGGTTTTTTGCAAAGGCATTACGAACTACGTACCCAAAGGAGAAAGGGGGGTCTAGGGGTAGAAGGGCCCTTACGAAAGCCGTTTTGACGAGTGGAGACCCTTGTGTGCTCTAATACCTATTAAGTCTATTTACCAGCTTCCATCTTTTTGCAAACTGCACTGGTAAGGCAATGGGTGATAGTGGGGAGGCTTAGCCCCTAGTCCCCGGTGTGGGGAAGGGAGAAAATGGCAGATTTCCCGCAGGGGGAAGAACTCCTTGGACCAGTAAGATTGAAAAGGGATAAAAGGACTGAAGGGCTGACTGAGTAATGTTGTAACATCGAATATAATGTATCGGGCCAGCTGTCGATGATCGGCAAGCTGAGAGTTTGCCTCTAGTTCTTGAAGTGTAAAAAAGGGACATTAATGGTTTTTTTCTTGAGAGAAGAAAATCCAAAGTGGTAAAATTTGGCAGATTTGAGGGAAAAAAAGGGAATAGAGGGGGCCCCCGAGAAATATGGACCCAATGATTCATTTCATTTACAACTCTAGGAAATTTTCTATTTCAAAACCCGGCCCCAAACCCCCCCGAAAGGGGCCGGGTAGAGAAATATTACACTCAGTTTCCGTATTTTTTCCCCAAAATGCACCAAGGGAGACAAACTCGGCCGCAAGTGCTTTAGGTCACGATGAACGGTGACGATCACACCTTGCTTTTAAACAAGAAGTTCCCGTGGTTCTATTGTACCTATGCCCCCTGCAGCGTGTTTTAAAGTTTCTGCACGAGCCAACAGGAGACCACCCAAGAAACTTTTCTGACAATCCCCGCCGGGTTTGGGGGAAGAGGAACGCGGTTAAAAATGAGGAGGAAAAAAGGGGGTTAAAAGCTCATCAATGGGGACGAGAAGGGCCCCACTAAAAAAAATTTAGTGGATTAAAGTCCCTTTGCCCGATCAAAAGCCAGCGTGGGTTACGAAGGGTGGAAAAAAAAAGGGGAAAAGAATGTAGAAAAGATCGCTGCATGTTAAACCGGGGGAACAGACAAATTTTTAAATCGTGCGGCAGGGAAGAGCAGCTGAGAATTTAATGCAAGAGAGAGTAGAGTACAGGATCAAAATGGGGTGAATACCCCGTATTTAAACATGGAGGGGGGGGGGAAGCAAGAAAAACCCTAAAATGAATGCACGGGGAACAATGGACCCCCCCGAAAATGATAGGCATTTAAAAAATTTTATTGATGAGAAGGAAGTTGCGGTTTTTTTTTTTTGTTTTTTATTTTTTTTATTAATTTTTAATTTTAATTTTTTTATTTTTTTTTAATTTATTTAAAAATTTTTAAATTTTTTTTTTTTTTCTTTTTTTTTTTTTTTTTTTTATTTTTTTTTTTTATTTAATTTTTTTTTTTTTTTTTTAAAAACTGAGGATTATGAGGAGATGTGTAGTATAGTTTTTGTTTTTCATGTTTAATTGGTTTAACATAAATGTTTTTGTTAAAAAAAAAGCACATCAATGGAGGAAGGAACGAAAACAGAAGGAAAGGAACCTCACATAAAAAAAAAAAAAACAGTTTTTAGGTTTTAGATGTGATTAAAAGGTCCCTTCCCAATTGCTGATCAATAGCCAGGCGTGGGGGTTTTGTGGGGGTTACGAATTGGGTTGGTTTTACGTAAGTGGGCAAAAAGTGAGTGGTGGTTTAGGGGGAGTGGTGGTCCAACAAAAGGGCGAGGAAAGTAGGAATTAGTAAGAAGACTGAATAGGGGAAAATGATCGCTTTATTCTTTCTCCTCTTGTCAAGTTAAAAAATCGGGAGAAACGGTGAGGGAACAGGACAAGTTTTTTTAAGTTCTTAGTGCGGCAAGAGAAAGAAAAAAAAAAAAAAAAAGAGCAGTCACCAGACAAAAACAAAAGAAAAAAAAGGAAAAAAAGAAGCAGGACTGAGAGGATCAATGCAAGAGAGGAGTGAAGGAGAAGAGAGAGAGAGTATGAGTACGAGGTCATCAAAATGGGGTGAGGGTGAGACTACTGTATTTAAACATGGGGGGGTGGGAATGGAAGGGGAAAGGGGTGGGGGAACAAAGGAAGGAGGGTTGGGAAGCAAGAAGAACAAAACCTTCTAACTGAATGCCACGGGAATGGGAATCACAGTGGACCCCCCCCCCCCCCCAGGAGGAAGGAAAATAGATAGGCCATTTAAAATCCCCAAAAGTAACAGAAAGTGGTGGGAATGATATGATAATGACCACAAAACAAGAAGAAAGGCAATATCCGAGTGCCAGATAAGGGACAGATAATGCCCCAAAGAAGGAAGAAAAAAAAAAGAGATTAAAAAAAGAGATAAAAGATACAGAGATGTATACCCCCTATTGCAGTGGGGAATAACGGCCTGCTGTTTGTTAATGCAAACGAAGTCAAAAAATAGCTGGATGGACAGGACTTCAGAGCGGAGCCAGGAAAGAAACAAATGAGGAAGAGCAAGAAGACAGGAGAAGGGCACTATCATTAAAAGGTCCCCATCAGGGAAAAGGGTTCCGAAGAAAATGAAGTTGAAAAATAATAAATTATAACCTGAGGGATGGGGAAATAGATAATACAGAGTGTTACTTTGGTTTCTGTAAAGCAAACCAAACACCAACAGGGGAAAAAACTGGAGAGCAACATCTGAAGCTCACCCCGATAATTCCCTTGAGGGGGCCGCCTATATTCACTGTAAAAGGTCAATGATTGGCAACGATAAAGATCCTAGGAATCCGCCAGGTAAGGGTACCTACCGACTGGGGGTTTAGAAAAGTCCCCATGCAGCGGGCACAGCGGAAAACATTCAAGCGCAAAGGACCAATGAGCTGTGTGACGAAAGGAGTTGCGCCAGCCGATGGAGAGAGAGGAAAAGACGAGGAACAGAGGGATGGGATCGTGTCCATTGATTGGTATGGTCTCTGCAATCTATTCAGGATTGCTTCCTTCATGTGTTTTGGAGTCAGAGACCTCGTTTAATGGGAGACAATCTTGGAGATGAAGGAAGGAAGAGAGAAAAAAAGAGTTTGAGTAAAGATGGAACTGAACATGGACTGTACCAGGTAGGGGGGGGGCGAAAAAAAAGGGTGCCCCCCCACAACCCCCCCCCCCCCCCCACCGCCGAAACTGGCGAGCAGTTAGTTAGCGAGGGGGACAGAAAGAAGAGGCAAGCAAGAAGAAGCTGGGATGGGGTGGCACAGAGAGGAAGAAACTTGGGAGGGGGACAGGGGGAGGGGGAGAGAAGGGAAGAAAAGGGCACAGTACGAGGACGGAGGGTGAATTTGAGTGTAGTGAACCTCCACACTTCTAACAGAGCCAGTGTGTGAGGCGAAATACCCAGGTACAGAGAGAGGGAAAGGTATTTTTTAAAAGGAGGAGGTGGAAGAAAGGACGGAGGTGGTTTTATTAAAGGAGCTTTTTTGGACTTCTGAGACGTAGAGGGGATAACGAATTGGGAGGAGGTGTCGTACGAGGTCTTGTTGATACCAGGGTTTGTGCGGGAGAACCTGAGACGTGAGACAGGACTGGGGTGTTGAACAAAGGTAGGGAGTCGAGCCCAGGACAGAAAAGAATTTAGATACAGGGTAGTGACCTATGGGAGGGGGTAACCGCAGAGGAGGCTGCAGAGATGGGGAACCGAAGTGGGGGGGACGTTTTTTTTGAAACAACGAGAATAAGAAACATGGGGTAGGGTATAGTCTCCCTTGAATGCGGAGGGAGATGAGAACTGCATCGCATAAGGAGATTTCTGCCCTCTTAGAGGCAACGAATTCCCGCTCATTTAAGTAGACCTGGCAACAGCGAGAGAGAGTATGAAAGCGTGCGCTCATTACAATTAAGGCAAGAGGGAGGTCGTACTTGCAAGATGTCTTAGAATGGTTCTCGGCATACAGACTGGGCAATTTCGGGCTATAGATTCTGCAATATTTCGCTGGGTGGCCAAATTGCCAGCAACTTCTACACTTGGTTGCGTGTAGAAGGTCAACCTTTCGAAACTTGGTAGCGATGTCCTGCTACATAAAACAGAGGATGGGAGTTCATGGCTGTCCAAGCTTAAATGAGCCACATTGGAAAGGGTATCGTCTCCGCCAAAGGGCGGGACGAACTAAAGTGTTACCTTGAGAATTGGAGAGATCTTGGAGTTCCAGCTGTTCGAGAATGTGATGTCATTCCCACACATCTGGAATTTCTTGTTGGGGACTATGGTATGGGGCACAGAATGACCGTACCACTACAAGAATGAGGAGGGAATGATGATTTTTGAAAGTGATAGGAATTACTGTAGTATCGATATGTGAAAGAAGAGAAGTCATGAGCTTGGGTAGCATTGGACTGTGATGATGCACGTACCACTCATAAGAGCTTGAAAGGAAATATCTCTACCAACATGGCAGCGGAGTGCCTTGCCAATACTAGGGTTTCAGAAAGATAGGCAAGAGAGAAGTCGGTCGTAAAGTAAAGAATTTAGTCCATTGTGCATTCTGAAACTGAGCGTGTAAAGGGAGAGCACAATGTGTCGGTCTTTTCAGAGTAGAACGAGAAGGTGGCAAAGAAGTATCATCGGCAATTGTCGTTGGCGTTTAGGAGTGGGACCGGAGTTGGTCCGACGTGGGATGGGCTGGCAATTCGAAAATTGCCGCCACGTAGAGGGAGAGGCCGGAAGCATAGTCAAAGGAGAGCGGAGGTCAGGACAAATCGAAGGAGTCAGTCGAACCCCGGCACCTGAAGCGGGGGACGAAACAGCACCAGCAAGAGGTACAAAGGCCTTAGGAGTGTCCGGAGAGTGGTCAAAAGACGAGGTGAGGTCAGAACAGGGTGCGGTAACAAGAAGAGGCCTGGGGATAGTGGGGTCATGGAGTGGGAACTCCATGGTTAGGTTACTTCTTTCTTTTTGTTTTTAAGAAAAAAAAGAAAAGAAAAGAAAAAGAAAAAAAGAATAAAAAAGGGGGACTGGGGAGGGATAGTTCCTAGGGGAATAAAAGGGGCCGGGAAATTCCCTCCGTGCCCAGGGGACCTCAGCCCCCCGCAAGTAAAACAGGGGCAGCAAGGGAAACCATGCCTTAACCTACCCTTAAATGCCATAAACCAGAAAACCGGGGATAAAAACCTCAATCTGCCAGCTCCCTTTGGGGGAACAAAAGAGAGGGGGCGGGATATCTGCCCCAAAGCATACCTCCTTCACCACCCCCCAACGGAATCCAAAAAGCAGCTTCCAGAGAAACCCCCTTTTGCCCCGAAAAAAACACCCAAAGCCCCCCCCCCTGGGATAAAAGGAAGGTTTAGGACCCCCCCCAAGGCAAATCCGGGAACCCAAGGGAAAAACGCCCACCACCAACCAAAAACCTCAATGGAAGGGGGTGGACCCCCTTTAACCCTTTTTTTCCCCCCTACCCAGGAACTAGTGCCCTTTGGGAAAAAAATCAAAAAGGCCAAAAAAGGGGGAGGAAGGGAAAAAGGGCAGGGGGGGGGAAAAAGGGGGAGGAAAGGAAAAAGGGGGGGAAAGGGGAGGATGCAAAAAGGGAAGGGGGGAAATTGGGGGGGAAATTAGGTTCAGTCGGGGAAGGAAAACCGGAATTAATTTCCCCTCAGCCCAAAGACCCCTCTTCCCCATCCCAAAGGAGCCCCCCTTGAAGGGGTTTCCCCTGATGGTAAGGACAAAACCAAAATTTAAAAAAAAATTTGGCCCGAAAACCCCGGGAATTTAACGCCCCCCACAAATTACGTCTCAGACATATACGCATGGGAAATTTTTGGGCCTACTTTGGGGCCCTTTTTTTTGGCCCAATTCCGTTTTTCCCATTAAACCAAACTCATACTATTTCTTAGAACTTTCCATTTTTTCTATCAACTGAGTACAAGAAAACTGCCCATTTACCAATTTGAACTACTAATAAAAGGGGTCGAAACGGGAAATTTTTGCCCAATTTCACGAAAATTTAAAAAAAAAGATAAAAATTTTTCAAAATGGGGCCAGAATAAACAATGAGAAAATTTTTTGTACTAAAAAAACAAATCCTAGCTCATTACCCACGTCTCAAAGGCCTCTTTTATATTACTATTCCCTTTCTTTTTTGATTTTTTTAAAAAAAAAATAAAAATTTACTGTTAGGAAAACTACTGCTTTAAATTAAAAAAAGGGTACAAAATATCAGTTAAACAAGTGAAAAATATCGACTGCCCATTAAAGGGTTTATTGGAAATGGGGTGTGATCTCCAAATTCTGAAAAATTGGTAAAAATCGAACATTTCCGCTACTTTGGTTTAAATTTTAAAAGCCCTTTTTCCCAATTTTAAAAAACTTTTTTCAAAACCCCATCCTTTTTTCCTGAATATTTTTTTCCCCCTTTTTAAAACCACGGAGACCATGAAAAACGAGAAAAAAATGATAAAATACTAAAACCGAAAATCCCCCCAAAAATCAGCTTTTTAATTTAAAAAAAAAAATGGTCATTTTTTTTTTCTCATTATGAAATGCCCACTGCAAAATTTTTTTTTTTTAATGGGGCGGAAACACGACCACAAAAAAAAAAAAACCCCACCCCTTAAACAGGGGGCCTACCAGCTTTCCCTATTTTTGCCCTTGAACCGCTAAAACCCTATTAAAGTTTTTAATACCCCAAAAACACTGGCTCATAAAAACATATACAGGGGAAACCCCCCGCAAAAGCAAATTTTAATCCGTGCAAGGGGGCCTATTGTTAAGGGCAAAAAGACCCGTACCCGAACGTTTTTTTCCAAGATAAAAAATTTAATGAAATCAAATAACCCGTGCAAGAAAAACCCAAAAGTATAAAAAAAAAAAATTTTCCCCAAAATAAAAAAATACTTTTTCCCTACACACAAAAGAAGGTTTACATGCACAATTTTAGAGTAGAACATGCAAAAAATTTAATAATTTTGTGCATGTACAACTCTACTAAATGAAGAAAAAATAAACACTTACCTTTATTGAAGATGCAGCAATGACTGTTTAGACACGTGGCCTGGAGTGCCTTTTCCTCCTGAGTATTTGAGCCCCTTTTTGGCTTTTTTCTTCCAAAACCGGGCCCTTAATCACACTGTGTATGCCACAAACCGATTTTTTAAAAATCTCTAAAAACCAAACCCTTTTGGGCCGGGCTTTAAATTCCCCAAATATAGAAAACTAGTTCCGGGCCATTTTCCCCCTTTTCCCCTGGTGTTTATTTGACTGGTGTGGGTTTGCACCCTTTGGAAACAAGATTAAGGACCCAATGAAATAATTTTAGACAGTTTTTCGATGACACTGCCCTTTTTTGGGGTTTAAACCCCTGGGTGGAAAATCCTCGGGGGGTTTAATTTTTTTCTTGGGTATTCTCAATAACCCACACCAACAAGGGTGTTTACAAGCACACACAGCATTTTTAAAAGTGCAACATCACAGCAGCAGCTGACATGCAACAGCAGAAAGCAACATCCCTTACAGCAGCAGCAGAGGGTTACTACAGCAGCAGCTGAGGGTTTGGTTACGGGGCAGCACAGCAGCTGCCCAGGGGCTACAGCAGCAGCAACAAGCTACACCCGCAGGAGACGGAAATTTTAAAGCAGAAACAACGGTACTACAGCAGAAACACAGCAGCAGCTGACGGTGGGAAAAAACAGCACCCCTGACGGTGTTTTACAGGGCAAGGCACAGAAATTTAACGGGGGTACACAGCGAAAGCAGCTTTAACCACCAATAAAACGAGGGTTGTTTGGGGTTTTTATTATAAAAAAACCTGGCCAGCTCGGAGAAAAACGAAACTCCACTTTAAATATTTAAAAAATGATCTTTTTTTTCACCTATAGTTTTTTCTCACCCTTTTTTGGGCTGTGGGGGTTTTGGCACTAAAGTTTTCCCTTGGGGCCCATGGAAAAACTTATTGGGCAGAAAAAATTTTCCACCAAAAACACTGTAATAATACAAAATTTCCGATTGAATCGGAATTTTAAACCCGCGGAGGCTGGCTGGTAAACAATCCCAAACCCCGGCGGCAAAATGGGGAGCGGGCCCTTAAGGCGCACTTTGGCCCGTGCCCCTCGGAAACAAAACCGGGGTTAAACGGGTTTTTGAGGGGGAAATTTCGAGGAAAATTTTTTTGCGATAAAAGCGAGCGGTATTGGTTTAAAACCCTTTTATTTTTTTCCCCCCCCGGTAGGGCGGGGGTCCACTGTATATACGACCGAAACATCAAAGGGCTAGAGACCCAGTCAAAACAAACTCACCCAAACCTTTAAACCACCTCATAAAAGGCCCAAAAAAATTAAATTTTAAAAACAGACAAAAACCCATAAAAGGTGTTAATGAAAAAAAACCTGGAAAACTCTATCGGAAATTTTTGGAACAAAAAGATATCCAAAAAAAAAACAATAAAATTTAAACAAAGCCCAAGATGAACCCCAACTACCACCAACGAAACAGAAAAAAAAAAGATTTTGAGGGCTTTCTTTTTCCACCATAAAAAAAAGAATCAAAGCAAGCAAAACCCCCCAAACTCAAACACCCCCCCACCCTAAACTACTCACAAAGCACCAAACCGAACACACTTTTCCAGCCCAACCAAACCAAAAAAAAGAAGTCCTAGCTCATCATCAAAAAACCCCTTAAAACCCTTTCGGGTTTCCCCAAACATCCTCCGTGACTTGTTCTCGGGGCCCCCAAAATTTTTAAAAAAAAAAATATTTTTTTTTTCCCCCGTAAAAGATAGAGAACCCTTTTTTTAAATCATAATGAAAACCAAAAAGAAATAAATTTGATGGAAAATTTAAAGGGAAAACTATCTTTTCCAGCCAAAAGTTAGGGGTTCTCAAAATTTTTAAATGGCATCGGGGGATTTTCCCCACTTTGACCCCAATTTTTGGGCCCAATTCCATGAACCAGTCGACAAAAATCATAACTATTTCGCTAGAAAACCCTTTTTTCTACGAATGATACAAGAAAACCACCCATTTCCCCCGATTGCAACAAACCCAAAAAAAGGGGTCAAAATTTTTAGAAAATTTTTCCCAAATTTCAAAACAATTTCAAAAAAAACCCCTATTCTGAATGGGGTCCCCCAAAAAACCCAAAAAAGACTTTCCCTGGCACAAAAAATAACAATTCCCTCTTTGGGTTAGCCCACATCCCCAAAGACCCTCTTTAATATTTTTTTGGGTTTTCCCCACTTTGTTTTTTATTTTTAAAAAAAATAGAAATTTATTTTTATCAGACTAAGCTTTAGTGTAGAAATGGTATAAAAAAAAAAAAAAAAGCCCCTTTTGAAAAAAATTTTTAAAACTCCCCCAGTTAAACGTGTATTGGATGTTTGGCATAAATTTGGGTTTACTTTTGAGCTTTGGGAAAAAATCAAACATTTCTGCAATTTTTGATTTAAATTTTAAAGGGTTTTTTTTCCCATTGTAAAACAAGTCAAAAACACTCAATTTCTGAAATATTCTTCCATTCTAAAAAAGGGCCCCAGAAAACTAGAATACAAAAATAAAAAACCCAAAAAACGAAAATATTTTTCAAAGTCGTTTGTTTTAACCCCAAAAACATGTCAAAGTTTTTTTTTTCTCATTAAAAACTGTGCACTGCGGGAAATTTTTTTATATTTTGCGCAAAAAGGGACCACATAGACCCATTTTTTCATAAGTAGGCCTACCAGCTTTCTCTCCCCCTAGTTTTTAAACCTAAAATTTAGGCATACCAAAGTACTAAAAAAACCCTGAGGCGAAAGTCGTACTAGAAAGGGGCTGAAACCCTGAAAAGGGTTAAAACCAAGCAGGAGACATTAACAACTTGCTTCCCCTTTTATGAACAAAAAAGCTTCTCAAATAGGGTCAAAAATTTAAATTGCAACACCCCTTTAAAAAAATCCATTGAACCCATTTTCCCCTTTTTCCCAACAATCCTAAAAAATACGAGGGTCACCCCCCGACCCCAAAAAGGGGAAGGGACCAAGCTACTTGAATAACTGTAGCCCCCAATACCCTAACTTACCCCTGTCTCAAAAATTTTTTGGGGAAAAAATTTAATCCATAGACGGTTCTATTCCTCCCTTTCGTCTTGCACAACATATTAAACCCTTTTCATTTTGGATTCAGGAATAAACAATTTGGTTTAAAAACAGGGGACCCCCCCCCCCCCCCCTTTTTAAACGATTTTTTTTCATTCCAGAAGTATTCAGGTCCCAGAACGACCGAATTTGTTTCCCAAAAGGAAAAATTGTGAAGTAAATTATCCATTTCAGCCCCTCCAAACAAAACATTTTAAAAAAACGCAATTACATAAATACATTTACAAATTGGTTGTTTGGGGAGGTGATCGTTAAGAGCGGGGTCCACTGTATTTTCCTTTGTACATTTTAAGTGTATTTGACCTAAGTGTAAAAGTAGAAAGGCTAAAATGAAATCTTGCATGTTTCTTTCTTTTCAAAAACCCCGGGGGCCGTATCCCCCCGGGAAAAAAGGGGGGCCCCAAAAAGGGGAAAAAATAAAAAGTTTCCCCCTTTTAAAACCATTTAGTAAATTTAAGGAAAGGGGGGATTACTACCCCCTTCCCCCCCCGGCTTTTTAAAGTAAACCTCAAAAACAACATCGGGGCTTACGAAAGGAAAATTCCTGTTCCCCCCTTCCCCCAATGGGGGTAAGGGGAAAATAAACAAAAACCCAAGAACTAAAAAAGAAAATAGAAGAAAACCAGAGGGGAAAGGGGTGTGTATTAAAATGCTTGTAAAAGTATTTTTAGTGTGACCTAAGGGGCAAGAAAGAAGTAAAAGACATACCTAAATTTTTGGCATGTTTTAGAGACAAAAAAAAACCCCAAAGAAAAATCCTACCATCATTAAAACAATTACGGGGTTCCGTTTTAAAAAAAAAGCTAAACCGGGCCCAAGGACAGAAAGAAACCCCCCCGGGGTGGTTGCTGACTACCAACCTACAAACCTGGGTTTTAATTATTATTTTTAAAAATTATTTTTCTAAAATTTGGGTTTGTTGGGTTTTAATCTTATTCAAGTTTGGGGCAAGGGTATAAATGGAAAGATATTTCCCTTAAACGTACACCAAAAATGAAAAAAATTTACTCCAAAAATTTAGGGGGGATTTTCACTTTTCCCCAACCCTTTAACAGCCGTTAAGCGGAAATGTTTTTGTATTGGTTTTTTTAAAATTTCTCTTTTTTCCCTCGGTCCCATTTGATAAATGAAAAAATGTATTACAGAAATAGATATGTTTTTGGGATGGTTTTTTTATGACAAAAAGGGTTAACCTTTAAATTTTTGCCCCTCACATAAAAAAACTTTTATACTCTTTAGCGAACCTCAGAGAAAAAGAAATGACGTCACCATCCAATACCTTTTCCTGCCTGCGGGCCAAAATTTAAAATATGGCTTTAAAGAATGGGTTGACTTTTTTTAAATCCCAATTATTACAAAAAACTGTTCTGCAAAACAGAAAAAATCTTTTTAATTTTTTTTTTGAAAAAAAAACCAAAATTTCTAACAAGACGGCCCCTGGAGCCTTTGCTAATGAACAGAAAAATGTTTTTAAAAAGTGCCGGGAATGTCTGCATTTTTTTAATTCGGAAAACCCAAATTTTAAAAATTTGGGAAATCTCTGAAATTTGGGTTGTAAAATTGGGCCAAATTCCAATTTTTTCCCAAATTTAAATTGGGTAGTTGAAATAAGTGAATGAGGGTTTTTTGTACCCCATTCAACAATTTAGAAGTAAAAAAAAGTTTATTCAGGAAATTACACAAATACATTTTACATAGCCACGAAATCGAAAATGCCCACAAATTGAAAACCAAAACCCCCGGGCCGGGATTGAACCCGCTTTCAGAGAGTCCAAAACCCCCTGACCGGGGTTCAATCCCGGCCGGGGTATGGACATTTTTACACAGATTTTTTACAAAAGCAGTGTTTTATAAAGAACCTAGGAAAACCCCCAAAAAAAGGCCCAAATGCCCCCCTTTTTTTCCAGTACCGGGTTTTGGGCTTCCCCATATATGATTTTTGGAAATTTTTTTTTTTTTTCTGGGTTTGGGTTTTTTTGGGCTATCTCACGGGGAAACTTGGGCAATGTATAAATGGAAAAATGCTTTTTAAAAAAACGTACAACAAAAAAAAAAAAAACAGGGACAATGAATAAGGGATTTCACTTTTCAGCCATTAGCGCCTTTTGGGGCAGTAAAAACAGTAAGGCCCCGAAAAAACGGCTTTTTTGCCTTAGGGGCTTTTCCCGCAAAAAACGGCGATGTAAAATTTATGCCCAAAAAATTTGGGCAAATACGCAAGAAATTTTTCCCAAAAAACGGCCCCCGCCCCCCCCCCCCCGGTTTTTTTACCTTTTTTCCGCCCCACATCAAATTATTCGGGAAAATTTTCCCAAAAATATCAATGTTTTAAAGTTCGGGAAATTTTAAACCATTTCCTTTTATAATTATACTTATGGGGGACCGGGTTACCTAAAAATATTTTACACACTGTCGGGTGTGCAGGTACACTTTAAAAAATCGTAAAGCCCTCCTCTACTCTGACGCCAATACTACTAATAATAAATCACTCTTGGGCACACTAAATGTCTTTTTTTTAAACCATCAATATAAGCATTTTCTTTAACCATCAAAGACATTTTTCTAAAATTTAATATAAAAACCCATTACAAAAAGCATAAAAACCCCATGATACAAACCCCAAAAAGGGAAAAAAACGGGATGTAAATAGGTGTTTTGTTTACGAAGCAACTTGTGGGTATGCGGAAAAATTTAAGGGTTTTTTTCTAGTCACCCACGGGGGGGAAATTTTGTAGAAAAATATTCTTTTCGTATGCCTTCACTCTAAAAACACAGCAATTCATGACCCTTGGGGGTTTAATTGTTTTTTAAAGAAAAATAAAAATTAATAATAATAATAATAATAAAAAATAAAAAAATTTCCCAGTATTGGGGTTGGGAAGACAGAAACCCCGCCCGGGGAGGTACTACCGCCGCCAATGAGGGGAAAAAACAAAGCCTGTAAATTTTTTTAAACATGATGGTAGGATTGCGGGGGCCCCCTTTTTTTCGTCTCATAAACATGCAAGATTTCGGGAAAGGTCTTGCTACTTCTACTTACATTTAGGTCACACTACACTTACATGTAAAAAAGCACAAATATACACACCCATCGGGGTTTTTCTTTTTATTTTCTTTCTATTTTCTTTTTTCTTGTTTTTTTTCCCCTCTTTTTCTCCAGGGGGAAATGGAAAAAAAAAAAAAAACCAAAAAAAAAAAAAATTCTTCCCCCAAAACCCATGCGTGTTAAAAAGAGGCGACAAAAAATCCCGGGGACAAGGGGCTAGAAAACCTTTTTCTCCTTTTATATATTACTAAATGAAAAGGAGAAACTTTCTTTTTTTCCTTTTTGGGTCACCCCGCCCCGGTGGATACGGCCGGTGTGTTAAAAAGAAAGAAGAAAGAATAATAATAAAAATTTTTAATTATCTTTATTATTATTATTATTATTATTAAAATTAGTAGGTAATTTTTGGGGTTAAAAGGTGTAAATAAAAGGGCCAAATCTGATTGGGCTTTGTAAAAAAAGGGGGTTTTATTTTTAGGTAATACCTTTTTTAAGAAAAGAAGATAAATAAGTATACAAGATATATGTGGGGCAAAATGACAGTAGTTTTTTGGGTTATGTATTGGTAAAAAAAAAGACTTTTTGAGTAGACTTCAGATGTACATGTTTTTTAGAGGGCCAAAAATCAGATAAACCTTTTAGTTTTTAGCTACACTGAGAGTAAAAGGTAAAGGGGGATAAAAGGAGAATAAAAAGAAATAAAGGGAAGAGAGATTAAAGGTTTAAAAAACAAAAAAAGGGGGAGGCAGTTGGGGGTAAATATAAACATTAGGAGGAAAAGGGCTAATGAGAGCAAAGGCAAAGGGGTCGAAAAAGGTAGGGGGTTATTTTTAAAAAAATGTATGTTAGAGTTTTTCAACAGAAGTTTTGGGGGTTCCCGGGAAAAGGGTGGGGGGCGGGAGGGAAAAAGAGGAGCGACGGGGGGAAATTTAATGATGCAAAAGAGTAGAAAGGGGAAAAAAAATTTAGAAAAAGAGAATTTTTCCCACAAATAAAAATGAGAAAGGGAGGGAAAGAATATGGAGAAAAAGAGAAAAGGTTAAGAGAGGGGGAAAAAGCATGTAAAAAGAGAGCAAATGAGAGAGGGGGTTTAAAAAGGGTTTATCAAAAAAATTTTTTTGAAAAAAAAAAAAAATTTTGGGGAGTGAGATTAAAAAATTTAAAAGGAAGCCAAGAAACAAATGGATTTGTCAGTTTAAAAAAAAAGGGGGGGAGAGTTTTTTTAAATGGAGAGTTAGAGGGATTGGGGGAAAATTTGGGAAAAATATTTTGAGAACTGTTTAAAAGTTTTTGAAGATAGGGAAGCTGGATTTTTGTGTAAGGGCAAAAGGAAAACATCTTTTAGGGGTGAGGAAGAGCCAGTTGGAGTGGGGGGAAGATCGTGAGGCATTTGGTAAAATGGAAAAAGGGGGGAAGGGACTGGGGTTGAAGGGTTAAAAATAGAAATTTAAAAAACAGGTGGGGATATAGTTTTTTGGGGGGTTGGGGCAATTTTTTAATAAAAAGGAAAGAAGAGGGTAAGGGGGGACCAAGGGATTGGCAAAAAAACAGCATAGTTTTCCCTTTTTATAAAGGGAAAAAGGGGGCAAAAGAAGTGCAAAAATTAAAAGGGGGATAATCTTTTTGAGTATCCCGGGAAAGTGGTATTATTGAACAATAAGGTAAGAAAGGAGAAAAGGATAGCAGACGAACAAGGAGGCTTTTTTGAAAGGTTTTGGGGGGGTTTTGGAAACCCGGTGTTTTCATGAAACATTTTAATTTTAACAGTATTTAAATAAGGCTAAAGAGGGTTTTTTTTGGCTTTATGGATTTTGGGAAAAACCGTAAAGGGGGGATAGGGGGGCAAAGTGGGAGATGTTTTTCAGGGGTATGGGTGTAGGAGGTAAAGGGTTAAATGAAAACAAAGGGGAAAAGTTTTTTTCAGGATAGTGAGCCAAGTTAGAGTAATTTAGGAAAAAAGGGAGATTTTTTTTCCCCAGTAAAAATAGGCCTTAGACAAGGATGTGTGAAAGTCACCATTGGGTTTAAAAATAAATTTTTAGATGGGGTTTGTAAGAGAAGTAAAAAACGAGGGGCTTGGCAAGAGGGGTTTGGGGTTAAAAAATAAAGAACGCCAAAAAATAAAGTGGGGGTTTTTCAAAAGTTGCTCTTTGCTGATGACACTGTGCCCCTTGAAAAAAGATCAGAGGTTGGGGGATTAAATTTTGGGAGGGTATTTCAAAAGGGAAAAAATTAAAAAAGGAAAAAAAAAAAAGAGTAAGGTTAAGAGGGTAACAAAAAGATTTTGGGGGTGAAAGATTTGGGAAAACAATTGGGGGGAGAGAGTAGGAGGGGGTTTAAAAGTATTCAAATATTTGGGAGTGGGACGTGTAAAACCCGGGTGGGGCCCAGAAAGATGAGGTGAATCATAAATTGTTTAGGGGAAAAGGGGGAGCGGTGCAAATTAGGGGTCAATGGGGAAAAGAACTTTTCTTTGGGGGGCAAAAGGGGAATGTATGAGAGTATATTTTAAAAAACACTCTTATATGGGGGTGAAACATGGGGGATTAATGTTGCAGTGAGGGGGAAGGCTTTGGGTTCAAATTTGGGGTTTTCATTTTTTAAGGCAATATTGGCGTGGTGGGGAATATAATGCAGAGAACCCCTGGTTTTTGGGAATTTTGGAAAGGAAAGGGGGGAATTTTCCAAAAAATTTTTCCCCGAGGGCTGAGGGAAGGGGTTTTTGGGTGGTTTTGGACATTTAAGAGAATGGGGCCCAAACAAATGACTTCAAGAGTGTATCAGTTTTGTGTGGGAAGGGAAAGGGGGGTAGGGGGCGGCCTAGGAAAGGTTTTAGGGGGGGGGTAAAGGGGGTTTTGTGTGCAGGGGGTTGAACTTTCCCGCGGGATGCGTGGGGCGGGGTTTGATAAGGGGTTAAGGGGACAAAGGGTTTTTTTTACTTGACATGGGTGTTGGGGGGAGCAAAGTAACACTTATAAGGGATTCAGGGAAACCTAGGGTGGGGGCTTGAGTCATTGGGGATGGGAAGTACAGTGCCTGCACTCTGAAGGAGGGGGTTTAAAGTTGCATTTTTTTAAAACTGTAGCGCAAAGCACCCTTCTGGCAAACGGGATTTGGGGTGAATGATGGTGAAAGTTTTTCTTTTGGGGCCCACCCTGCCCTGGTGGGGAAACGGCCCTGTGTTAATAATAAAAAAAAAAAATTTCCCGGTAAGTAAAAAGTGGGACTCTATGTGGGGAATTTTTTACCTTTTTTTATTTTTGTTTTTAATGCCTATTTCTATTCTAACTTAATAAAATTAGTGTAAACCTTGTTTTCCCGGCATATTTATTGCATATTTTAAGTGTGCCTGATAAAAATACTTGGGGAACCCCGTGTGGAAAATGGCTGGGGGGACCAAAAATTACGTTTTCTCTGCTCAGCCATTAGAAAAAAAATGTGTAAGAAACGGTTTTTGGGGGCCCCGCCACTTTTTTCACTCCAAATTTTGTTTTTCAATTTCCGGCATGAATTATTTATTAATTTTCTACCTTCGTTTTTGATGGCATCTAAAAACAGTTGGGTTTGAAATGATTAAATTCAGTGAAAAAAGTATGTCGATGTTTTAAAAATTGGCTCCTTTGGGGCCAAAAGTGTAGGTAGCCACCAAATAGGTGCAGCCCAGGGGGGCTACACCTAAACCGGGTACCCCACACTGACTTCCTACAAAAAAAAAATACTTTCTCACCTCCCTTCCTATATTAAGACAAACTTTTTAAGGTAAATAATGAATGTACTGGGATGGGGGTAATTTTTTCCTCTCGGGGGTGTTTTTTAAAAATCGTATATTAATTTTGAGACGGGAGCCAGGGTTGCCTACACCTGGGGAAACCCGTATCGACTTCCTACAAAAGAAATACTCCCCTCTCCCCACATTAAGATTAAAAAATACTTTTAAAAAAAGAAATGAATTTACTGTTTAATGTATTTTAAATTTGTGTTTTTTAAAAAACGCTCTATTACCCAACTTAATTAAAATTTTGTGTAAAACTTGTTGCTGGCATTCCAAAATTTAAACCTTTACCAAAATGCTTTCTTTAAAAATTGTACAGAACCCACAGGGACAACACTAGACACAAACATCTCTATGACATTCCCCCTTTTCCCCGACAAAAAACCCTTTAAAAAAAATTCAAATGTATGTCAAAGGCCCTAAAATTGGGAAAACCCTACCTGAAAATTCAAAACCCGCAGACACAAATTTATCAAAAAAACAAAAAATACCATCAGAAAAAATCTTTTCTCCCAAAACACCCTGTCAACTAATTAAAAACGAAACCACCCTTTGGGGGTTTCAAAACTTACACTCCTCACCCCCAAATTTTACCAAAACAGAAATAACCCAAACTCAATCTCCAAAAAAAAATGAATCTTAACCCCTTTTTAGGGGCGACAGGCCCCCCTCCGAAAAAATCGTTCTCCCGGGTCGCCCAAAAATTTTAAAAAAAAAAAAAAAAAATTTTTTTTAAATGAAAAATAGAGTATTTTTTTTTTTAAACATTATAAAGGGTAAAAAAAAAAAAAAATTTTTTAAAAAAGCAATTTCTTCCGAGACATGAGGGGTGAAATTTGCCAAAATTGGGAAAAACATAAAAAAAGGAAAAATGCCGACTGGGCCTCACCCGGTATTTTTTTATTTTACTTTTTTATGTACTATTTTTTAAATTTTTTTTTCCCTTTTTTTTTTTGCTGAAAAACTTTTATGCCCCCTGAGGCCCAAAATGATCTAATTTTTTAAGGTTTTTTCTTTTCAATACAAAACAATAAGGCGTAAAAAACTGTTTTCCCTTATTTTTTTTACAGAAAAATTTTTACACAAACCCAAAAAATATGAAATGTTTTTTTAAATTTCTATTTTTTCTATATTTTTTTAAACACATATACAGTCCCAGGACTGTTTTTTAGAATTTCCCCACCCCGTGGAACTCTTTTTAAAAAAATGGTGTCAAAGGGACAGGGGTTTTTGCCCCTTTCCCCACACATAAAACAGTGTCTCCCGCGTTGCCCCTGGGGGGGTTTGTTTTGGGGAAAAGGGGAAAGGGCGTAACACCTCTTTTGAGCCTTTTTTTTTCAAAACAGAGCAGGGGTTTTTAAACCCGGAAGTGATCACCATGCTTCCGGGCCAGGAGGGAGTTTTTGAAAATGTTGGGGGCGGCCCAATTTCAGGGCATTTCCCCTTTTACTTGAATACAAATTTTTCTGATTACAGACAAACAAAATTTGCCTACTGTGGTTTTTTTCTGGGGCTCATTTTTATACATATTATAACCCTTTAAACCAAAGGAAATTTTTCCCAAAGAAAGGAAAAACTTTTGATGTAAACCCCTTTTTAACTCTTCGAACCAATTAGGGAAACCCCAAACTGCAAAGTCACATTTGTCCACTGAAACCATGTTAAAAAGGGTAAACAATCACAGCTGCCGGTTTTTGAAAGGGTTTTATTTTCTCCCCCTCTCTATGCTGCCTTTCCCCTGGGCCCGCCATTTTATTAGGGTAATTGAAAGGGCGACAGTGTGACCAAACTCGTTTTTCAAAGCCAAAACCCAAATGCCCCTGATGTCATTGCACCAAACCCCCTGCACCTCACCTCTGCGAATTTCCACATCAAAACCCGGGCAAATGTTTTTTGATTTGCACGCACTGTCCACACCCTCTGTCATGTTCACTCGCAAAAAAAACACTGAGTGAAGGGGGGTTGGTAACCCGTTTTTCTGAAAAATAATATAAGCCCCCTTTCCAAGAAAAGGGTTTTATCCTTGTTCGAACCACATCACCTGAATTTCCCAATAACCCCCTGGGGATTTTGCAAAGTATAACTTCCAGTGGAACCCCAAAAAATAACCAATACCCGAAACCCCTGTAAAAAATCCCCAAAGCACAAACAAAATTTATACTAAACGTTTCCCCCTTTCTTGGGAAAGTACCTTTCTTGAAAGAAGTCTTTTCCTTTTAACAGAAAACAAAGACTCGTCCCAAATTTCAAAACTTCCTGAAGGGAAAAAAAAATGATACGAATTTCTGTTTTAGATACACAAACACATTTTCCCAATCTTATATAACCTGTCATTTTTGTCAGGCCGGGTTTTTTTTCCCGAAATTGGGAAACATACTTTAAAATTACAAAAAATCGATTTCACTGCATTAATCACTGAAACCCGGGGTTGCAATCCCGGGGTCTGGGTTGGGCCAGGGAAAATTTCACTTTTTGCTTATACACAGTGGGATAAGCTTAAATTTTGGGCAAAAAAGGGAAAAAAAATACATCTCAGCCACAGTTTCCTTTCCCTTTCCCTTGGTGTAGACGTGAAATTTTTGGGGAAATATTGTTTTGCCATGGTTAATCGTAGTATGTGTTGCTTTTTCCCGCCAAAACTTTTCATCAGTTTTTTCGTCAAAAATAACCGAAAAAATTCCATTCAAGGGGGGCATTGTTTCCCCAAATGCACAAGTGGCCCCCTAAATTTCCCCTTTGGGTCCCCCAAAAAAGGTGGGGATTTGGAACAAAATTGACAGCTTTCCCGCCAAACCCAGGTGCGGCTGCTGGTGGGGACTGGGCAAAAGACAGGGGGTTGTGGTTTTGGAGGTTTTGGTTTTGGAGGTTGTGGTTGTGGAGGGGTGGGGGTGGTGGGGGGGTGGGGGGGGGTGGTGGGCCCTTTTTCTAATCAGCGAGGCAGCGGCGGGGGGGCAGCCCTGGGGCAGCATGGGGCCCCCTTCTGGTGCCCACCGCCCCCACCACTACCACCCCGCAAAATTTTTTCCCTCCCCTTTCAAAAGTAAACTTCGTCATTTTCCGGGCCCGTTTCCTGTTTTTACACCCGGGGTGAAATTCCGAGATACACTTTCCCTTTCCCCCTTGGGAAAACAAGGCACACTTCCAACGCATATATCTCCTATATACTGACGCTTTCCAAATGGGGAATTTGCAATCACTATCACTACTGGAACCCAGTTTTTAAAGCTTTTAGTTCCCTATTTACTTTTCACTATCATCACCCCCTTTCTCTCCCTCTATTCCCGGGGTTTTGGGGAAAAAAAGAATTTTTCCCCTTGGGGTTCCCGGAACAACTGAACGTGAACCGAGGGCCCAGCACCAGAGGTGGAAGGCTGAGGGGCCCTCTGGGGTTTTTTCACTATTACCGATATTATGGTCATTAGTTTTCCCGGGCAAAACCCCCACTAAAACCCCGAAAATCAAACCCTTTACTGGGACTTCCATCACTATTAGAAAATGTCCCCTGGGGGGGAAAAAAAGTTCCCAATTTTGCCGGGATGAGGAGCTTCCCTTAAACCCCGAGGCATGGTGGGGCATTGTTTACAAGAGGGGATTCCCACAATGCACCACTGGGGGCCCAGATTTTTTTTCTTCCGGGGCACACTGACCCCCGCAGACCCAATTTTCTACACCTACCTACCAGCCCCTTTTTCCCCGCGGATTTTGGGGGCCGCTAGAAAATTTTTGCTACTAGTACGTCAAAAAAACCCCCACGCCAAGAAAGTCCCAGGGACACGAAAACCCCCAAAGGGTTTAACTAGTCATAAATTGGCCTGTGGAAAACTCCAAAAACTGAAACTATGTATAAATGCCAAAAAAAAAGCATTCACATTGCAAAAATCACAAACAATTTTTAACAAATTAGCCAAATAACCAAATTACCTCATAAATTTGAATATTTAAAATTAATTAATCAAGTCTGCCGAAAAAGCCCAGCCAGCCTTTCTAGGGTTTCTTTAAATGGTACACTCTGTAGTTTTTTAATTTTTCTACATGTAAACCACAAAAATAACCAAATTTTGGAAAAACCCGCATGTAAAACCCTTTTAGAGAAAAAACCCTTTTAATTTGAATTTAAGCATTTATTTAAAAGAAAAAAAAGGCGGTTTTTGCCTTCTGCTATTCGCTTTTTCCCGGGGCCAGCCCCGGGAAACCTAACCTTCCAAAAAAGTGGGGCCCACGTATTTTCGTATGGGTTTTTTTAAGGTTTATTCCCCCATTTTTTTGGGGGCTCATTTTTTTAGAAAGGAAGATATTTTACAGCATAGACATGATTTTTATTGCTTTCCAAAAGACAAAAGTACCCCTTTAAATGGAGCCAAAGTAGCGGGAAAAGTTCCCATTTTTTTCCGATGTCAATGAACTTTTTGTAATCCAAAATTGGTTAAATTTTTTAAGGGTATTCAAACCTAACCACTCTGGAATCTGGCCACCACAGGCCCCAAAGATCCGGGTTTTTTTGATAGAGAACCTGTTTCTATAAATTTTACCAATGTGCATTACTATATACTTGCCCAAACCCTACGGGAAAAGATATCATACTAGAACTCAAAACACAAATACACCCTGGGTATAAAAAAAATTACTATTTAATCCTTTAAAAAATGAAATGATCACCCCACCCCGATAAACTTTTAAAACTCTAACCCCAATCAAAATTTATTGGAAAATAACTGCCTTTAAAAACCCCCGACTGTCGTTGGCCGAAAAAATAAAGTCTTAACCCGGGGAAACCCGTTTTGAAAGTATAAAAACCATAAATTCCCAGGCCTTCAAATCCAAACAGGGAAAGCTGGTATGCCCACAAGTGAGAGAATGGGTTCTGTTTGGGGCCTTTTGCACCATAAAAAAAAAAACCCCGGGGGCAAGCAGTGCATAATGGAAAAAAAAAAAAAAAATCCCACCGTTTTTTTTTAATTTAAAATGCCACTTTGTGGGGCATTTTTCGTATAGTTTTTTTTTTTGTATTCTCGTTTTTTTTGGTCCAATTTTTATAGAAAAAAGGAAAACTATTTAAGAAAAAGAGTTTTAAAATTTTTATTTATTTTACTATAAAAAAAAAACCCAGAAATGGGCTCAAAAATAGAGGAAATGTTTGGGTTTTTGCCAATGTTCAAAATTAAAAAAAATGATCCATTTCCCCAAAAAATGTCCCCAAAAAGCCATTCTAATATGCCGTCCCGATGGGTTTATGTTATTATGCAATTAAATTTCAAATAAATTTCAGTATCTGCATAATAATTTTTTCTTTAATTTTTTGCTTGAATAAAAAATTTAAAATAGAAAACAAAAGTAATAACCCGAGGGGCCCGGAGAAAATGACGATGAGCAAAGAAAATGTTTTTTTTTGAGCCCGGGGAAAGTCTGCATTGTTTTATTCTGGGCCTTGTCATATTTTTAGGTTTTTTGTGAAATTGGGAAAATTGGGAAATTTTAAACCCCATTTAGGGAGTTTTAAATCGGTAAATAGGCAGTTTCTTGTACTCAATCGATAGAAAAAATGGAGTTCTAAAAAAAATAGCTTTTGGGTTTTGGGGGACTGGAAAAAATGGGAAATTGCCAAAAAAGGGCTCAAAGTGGGGAAAATCGCCGATTTTGGGAAACATGGGCCCAAGCCTAACTTCCCCGGGGAAAAAATTCCCCTCAGTTTTCCATCAAAATTTTTGGGGTTTTTTTTTTGGGGTTTATTACAATCGGGAAAAAAATTCTCATCATTTCAAAGGGGAAAAATTTTTTTTTTTTTTAATTTTCTCGACACCAGGAACACCTCAGGGTTGGGGGGTTTCGCAGTTCCAAAGGGGTTTAAAATTCCAAACAGGGAAACACATGGGCCCGGGAAATAACCTAAATACTGCTAAAAATTTTTAAACAGTTTCCCTTTAAATACAAAACTCAGGGCCTTAACCCTTTCAGGCCCGAGGCCAAATTTCAAAGTGTGCACCAAGGACCAAGAATTTTTCAAAAAAAAATTTTTTTTTTTTTTTCCTTTAAAAAATGGTAAAAAAATCTTTTTTTGAAGGGAATAAAGCAAAAAGTACAAAATTTGGGGGAAAACGATGAAAAATTTGCTCTTTGCGAATTTTTAAGTGTCTGGACATTTCACGGGAAAAAAACGATTTTTTCCGACTTTGGGCTCCCAAATTTTTTGGGCCCAAATTTCGTGGAAACCCCCCCGGGTTAAAAAGATAAATTTTTTTATTCCCGAAATATGTTTTAGGTGCCAGTAATGAAAGCGAATTTGTTCCAATAAGGAATACTGTGAAGTAGAATTTGTCCCATTTCAGGAAAACCCCCCAAAAATAAAACGTACAAACACACTTTTAAAAATACACTTTCATAATTGGGCGAAATTGGGGAAATGATCGTTAAGCCGGGGGGCCACTTTTAAAATTATTTCCCGGGCGACCCCAAAATTTTTAGTTTTTTTCAGTAGTATTCTTTTTATTTTTATCGATTGGCCCAAAAATCGGGCCCAAAACAACTGTTTTTAAACCCACAAAATAATGTGATCGGAAAATTTTAATTTGGGGCCCAATTTTTGGGGCAAAGTTTTAAAATTTCCAATTACAAAAAAGGATCCAAATAAACAATGCAAAGGGAATTTTCCCGGCACAAAAATAACATTTCCCTTTTGTTTATTAGTTACGTTTTTCAGGCTTTTAACAAAAAATTCCATTTTATTTTTATTCAAAATAATGAATTTTTATTCAAACCAAAAAAAATAAGATTTTCTGGGGGGGGGGGTTATTGGGGAATATTTTTAATAATTGGGTTTAAAAAATACCCCCCCATTTTTGGGAAAGTAAAATTTGAACCCCCCAGCTCGTGAAATTAAAAACGGGTGAGGTCATTTTTTTTACCCCCCTTTAACATCGACAAAAATTTTAAAAATTTTCATTACTTTTGAGCTTTAATTTTTAAAGCCATTTCCAATACTAAAAAACCAAAACAAAATCTTCTCGATTTCTGTAATAATCTTTTCCCTTTTATCAAATGAGACCAAGAAAAAAGCAAATACAACTATAAAAAAAAAACAAAAAAAATAAATGCAAAAATCCCCTGTTTTAAAACGAAAATTTTTTGGGCTAAGTTTTTTTTCCCTTTTTTTTTTTCAAATGTGTGTTGCAGGAAATTTGCTTTAGTGGTTCCAAATTAACCTTGACCTAAAATCTTTCTTGAAGTTTGACAAACCCACAGCAAACACCAACACAAACATCTCTATACTTCCCCTGTGTTGACAAACCTTTACAAAAATTAAATGTATGTCAAAGCCCAAAATCGGGAAAAACCCCCCCTAAAAATTCTAAAACTGCAGACACATTCATCACCTTCAAACTACCATCAGAAAACTTTATCTCCTGATCCCCCTGTAAACTATTACACAAAACCCCCTGGTGGTTCACACTTAACTCACTCACCCTTTTTGACCATAAACAGAAAATCAATCTCAATCTCAAAAAAATGAATTTTAAACCCTTTTTGAGGGTCGACAGGCCTTCCAAAACTCGTTCTCGGGGTCGGCCAAATTTCAAAAAAAAAAAATTTTTTTCTTTGAAAAATAGAGTATTTTTTTCTAAACATTTGGGCTAAAAAAAAAATTTTAAACGCAATACTTACCGAGCATGGGGGTGTAAAAATTTCCCAAAATTGAACAACATGGGGTAACATCCCCGCTGCCGTCACCCGGTATTTTTCTATTTACTTTTTTATGTACTATTTTATTTTTTTTTTCAATTTTTTTTTTCTGAGTAATTTTATGGCCTCTGAGGCCAACTAAACATATTTGAAGTTTTCTTTTTAATACTACCCAAAAAGGGCGTAAACACTTTTGTCATTATTTTTGTTTACAAAAAATATTTACACAAACAAACAATAGAAATGTTGTTTATTACTTTTTTTCTATATTTTATATAACATATACAGTCACAGGACATTTTTCTAGATTTCTGCAGTGTGGAACTCTTTGAAACATGGTGTCTGCACAGGGGGATTTTGCACCCCTCCACATAAAACGAGTGTCTCTGCTTGTCGGGGGCGTTTTTTTGTAGTGAACAGACTAAACCCTTCTGGCCTTTTTCTTAAAGCAACAGGCATTTTTACCGGGGAATGATCACCATGCTTCAGAAGAGGTAGTTTGATATTTGGTGGGGGTAAATTGCGGGTGCTTTTTCCTTGGTACTAAATACTATTGTCTGAGACAGACAACAGAATTCCCGTACTGTGGTTTTTTTTCTGGTGCTCATTTATCATTTTAAGCTTTGAGCATGGAAATGTCCAGAAGATGGAAAAAATTTATGTACCACTTAAACTCTGGAACACAATCAGCAAACCCAATTGCTGTCACATTTGTCCACGAACGCTGTTGAAGGTGAATCAATCACGCTCGGTTTTTAAAAGGGGTTATTTCTCTCTCTATGCTCCCCTGCCACTGTCTGCCATTTCTTTAGGGTGAATTGTGGACAGTGTGACATCTTTTGTCATCCCACCGAAATGCCATGATGTCATTGGCACCAACCCCTGCACCCACCTCTGCGGGGCCCAGCATAAACCTGGGCTATTTTTCGTTTGAGCACTGTCCCCAAAACCCCATCTTCTGTTAAAAATTTCGCAAAAAATCACTGGTGGGGGGCTTGTGACCGTTTCTGTATAAATAATGCCCCTTCCCCAAGTGGGGTTCATCATTGTTCAAACCCAAATCACCTGAGATGCCAATAACTTCCGGTTTTTTGCAATGTATAATTTCCCAGTGTACACAATAATACCAAATCCAACCACTGAAAAACAACACAAGCACAAAAAACTTTTTAAAAAGCTTTTCCTCTTGCTTGGGTATTACTGTTTGAAAGAGGTTTTCCCTTTGAACAGAATCAAAGACTCTCAATTAAAAGTTTTCCTGAAGGGAAAAAAATGGTACTGAATTTCTGTTTCAGATACACAAAACATTCCTAACTTATAAACCGTCGTTCTGTCGGGCCGGGTTTTATCTGAAAAGTAAAGCATACGTAACTTTAGCACAAACTTTCACGGCATTATATCCTGAAAATGGTTTGCAATAGGGGTCTGTTGACCAGTAGATTTCCTTTGTGCTTATACACGTGGCATAAGCATTTTGTGGCAAAAAAAAGATACATCTCACCCCAGTTCCTCCTTTATTGGTGTAGACGTGATTTTGGTAAAATATTGTGTTTGCCATGTGTACCGTAGTATGTGTTGCTTCCATGACAATACTTTTCTCGTGGGGGTTTGTCAAAAATTAACTCGAAACATTCCAGGTGGCATTTTTCCCCAATGACAAAATGGGCCCTATCCACTTTGGCTGCCCCAAACTGGGGGGATTTGGAACAAAATTTACACTTCCCCCGCCCAATCCCGGGGCGGGCTGCTGGGGGGTATGGACAAAAGACAGGTGGTTGTGGTTTTGGAGGGTTTGGGTTTTGGGGGTTGGGTTTTTGGGGGCTGGTGGGTGGGGGATGGGGGTGGGGGCCCTTTTTTCTAGATCAGCTGAGGCAGCGGCGGGGGGAGCGTGGGGGGCAGCATGGGGCCCCTGGTGCCTCCCGCCCCACCACTACCACCACGCACATTTTCCATCCCAATTGCAACATATCTTTGTCATTTTTTACTGTCCGTTCCGTTGTACAGCCACGGGATGTATCCCAATACACTCCTTTCCCCCCTTTGGGATAACTATGGCACACTTTCCAGAGCGCATATATCGTCTATATACTGACCTTTACTGGGGAATATTGCACTTCACATCACTACTGGAAATAGTTTTTAAAATTTATTCATATTTACTATCACTAATCACCCATGCTCTCATCTGGTCGGGAAATTTTGGGGAAAATAGAATTTCCTCTTGGGTTCTGGGAAAAACTGAAATGAACACAGGGCCCAGCCCAGAGGTGGGAAACTGAGGGGCGTCTGGGTTTTTTTCACTATTACCAATTTTGGCATTAGTTTCGGTCAAAACCCCACTAAAACCACGAAAAATTTTACTGGGACTTCCATCACTATTAAACTGTCACGGGGAACAAAAAAAGTCCCCAAATTTGCCCCAGGAGGAGGAGTTCTTACCGCGAGGCCTGGTGGGCATTGTTTCTAAGGGGCATTCCCACAATGCACCACTGGGTCCCAATTTTTTTTCTACCGCGACCACGACCACGCAGACCCATTTTTCCCCAACCCAGGCCTAACCCGCCTTTTCGCGCGAGATTTTTAGGGGCCCCTAGAATTTATGCGTACTAGTACGTCAAAAACCCCTACGCCTAAGACGTACTAGTACGACGAAAACCCTCAAAGGGTTAACTAGTCATAAGTTGGCCTGTGATACTCCAATACTGAAACTATGTATAGTGCCAAAACAAAAGCATTCACATTGCTAAACTCACAAACTAGTATTTAGTCACTTAGCCATAATACCAAATTACCTCATAACTTTGTAATATTTTAAACTTAATTAATCTAAGTCTGCCCGAAATGCCTAGCCTAGCCATGCTAGGTGTTCTAGTGGTACACTCTGTAGTTATTATTTTACTACATGTAAACCACACAATAACCAAATTCTGTAAACTCAGCATTGTAATCCTTATAGAGAATAAACTTTGAATTTGAATTTATATGCATTTATAAATGGAAAAAAATGGCGTTCTGCCTTCTGGCGATGTCTGCTTTCCGGCGACAGCCTGGAACCTAACCTGCCATATAAGTGGGGCCCTACTGTATTTTCGTATGGTTTTTATGGTTGTATTCTCATTTTTTTGGACTCATTTGATAGAAAGGAAGATATATTACAGACATAGACATGATTTTGATTGCTTTCATGACGAAAAGTACCTTGAAATGGAGCTCAAAGTAGCGGAAATGTTCGATTTTTGCCGATGTTCAATGAACTTTGTGTAAGTCAAGTTGGTTAATTTTATTAAGTGTATTCTAACCTAACCACTCTGTAATCTGGCACACTACAGGTCCCAATGATGCCGGATTTGTGATAGAGAACCTGTACTATATTTGACCAATGTGCATTAGCTATATACTTGCCCAAACATCCTACTAGTACAGATATCAGTACTAGAACTCACCACACTACACATGATATAAAGAATTACTATTTAATCTAAAAGATGAATGATCACGTCGACCCTGATCTAAACTTATATAATCTAACACCCAATCAAAATTTATTGGAAAGTAACTGCCTTTAACCCTTTGACTGTCGTGGCCGTATATATACGTCTTACGAGGTACCATGTTTGACGTAAATATACTCATAAATTCTAGCGGCTTCAAATCAAGCAGGAGAAAGCTGGTAGGCCCACATGTGAGAGAATGGGTCTGTGTGGTCAGTGTGCACCATATAAAAAAATCCTGGAGCACGCAGTGCATAATGAGAAAACAAAAAAACTCCGACCGTTTTTTTTTAATTAAAATGCCGACTTTGTGGTCTATTTTCGTATAGTATTTATGGTTGTATTCTCGTTTTCTTGGTCTCATTTGATAGAATGGAAAACATATTATAGAAATAGAGTTGATTTTGATTGATTTTACTATAAAAAGAACCTAGAAATGGAGCTCAAAGTAGAGGAAATGTTTGATTTTTGCCAATGTTCAAAAGTAAACAAATGATCCATTGTCCAATAAATGTCCAACAAAGCCATTCTAATATGCAGTCATGAATGGGTTGATGTTATTTATGCAATTATTACAGTATTGCAGTAGTCTGCATAATATTAAGTCTTCAATTTTTTGCTTGAATAAAAATTCAAAATAGAAAGCAAGAGTAATATCAGAGGCCTGGAGACATGACTGATGAGCAAAGAAAATGTTATTTAGAGCCAGGAATGCCCTGCATTGTTCATTCTGGACCTTGTCATATTTTTTAGTTTTCTTTAAATTTGGGCCCAAAATTGCAAATTTCTGACCACATTATTAGGTAGTTGAAATCGGTAAATAGGCAGTTTCTTGTACTCAATCGATAGAAAAAATGGAGTTCTAAAGAAATAGCTTTGGTTTGGGCGACTGGAACAAGGGAATTAGCCAAAAATAGGGCTCAAAGTGGCAAAAATCGCCGATTTGTAAACAGTGCCGAAGTCGCTAATTTCGCGAGAGCATAATTCCGTCAGTTTTCCATCAAATTTCGTTTTTTTTTGGTGTCATTACAATCGGGAAAAGATTCTCATCATTTCATAAGAAAAATTTTTTTTTTTTTTAATTCTGCCCACACCAGGAGACACCTCAGGATTGGGGGTTAAAGACAGTCAAAGGGTTAATTTCACAGCATCACATGCCAGAACTATCCCAAATACTGCTAAAAGTCTAACAGTTTTTTAACTACAACATCAGGTCCTTAACCCTTTCAGGTCCAGAGGCCAAATTTCAAAGTGTGCACCATGACCAAGAATTTTCAAAAAAAAATTTTTTTTTTTTCTTAACAAAAGGTAGAGAATCTTTTTCTGAAGGTAATAAAGCAAAAAGTACAAAATTTGGGGGAAAACTGATGAAATTATGCTCTCGCGAATTTTGATGTGTCTGCGACATTCACGCATCAGCGATTTTGCCGACTTTGACTCCCATTTTAGGCCAATTACAGTGGACCCCCCCGGTTAACGATAAATTTTTTTATTCCCGAAGTATGTTTTAGGGGCCGTACTGACCGAATTTGTTCCAATAAGGAATATTGTGAAGTAGATTAGTCCATTTCAGACCCCCAAACATAAACGTACAAACACACTTTTAAAAACACTTACATAATTGGTCGCACTGGGAGGGATCTTTTAAGCGGGGGTCCACTGTACATTATTCCAGCGACCAAATTCTTAGTTATTTCAGAGTATTACTTCTATTCTATCATTGAGCACAAAAAATCGCCAAAAAAATGTTTTACCTCAAAATAATGTGATCAAAATTTGGAAATTTTTGGCCAATTTAGTGCAAAGTTCAAAATATTCCAAAATAAAAATAGGACCCAAAATAAACAATGCGGTTTCCTGGCACAAAACTAACATTTCTTCTGTTCTTATTACGTTTTCCAGGTTTTTAAAAAATGAATTCCTTTTGATTTTTATTCACTAATGAATTTTTTTTTTTTTTTTTTTTTTATTATCACCCCGGCCCGTTTCCCCACCAAGGCGGGGTCCCCCAAAAAGAAAAACTTTCCCCATCATTCACTCCCACTGTCTTGCCAAAGGGTGCTTTACACACAGTTTTTAAAACGCAAATTAACACCCCCCCTTCAGAGGCGGGGCACTGTATTCCCATCCCAGGACTAAAGCCCGGCCGCCGGTTTCCCTGAATCCCTTCATAAATGTTACTTTGCTCACACTCCAACAGCACGTCAAGTATTAAAAACCATTTGTCTCCATTCACTCCTATCAAACACCTCACGCATGCCTGCTGGAAGTCCCCAAACCCCTCGCACACAAAACCTCCTTTACCCCCTCCCTCCAACCCTTCCTAGGCCGACCCCTACCCCGCCTTCCTTCCACTACAGACTGATACACTCTTGAAGTCATTCTGTTTCGCTCCATTCTCTCTACATGTCCGAACCACCTCAACAACCCTTCCTCAGCCCCTGGACAACAGTTTTTTTTTTTTAATCCCGCACCCCTCCTAACTTCCAACACAATTTTTCGCATTATATTTACAACCACCCTTCCCTCAAAATGCACTCCACGCCTCCAGCCTTCTCCCGCTGCAACATTCATCACCCACGCTTCACACCCATATAAGAGCTTGGGAAAAATATACTCTCATACATTCCCCCTTTTCCTCCAAGGACAAAGTTTTTTCTCCACAGACCCCCCTAAGTCAAACCCCTCCCCCATTTTTTTTTTCCCCTCAATTCTATGATTCACCTCATCTTTCATAGACCCACCGCTGACACTCCACTCCCAAAAATCTGAATAGTTTTCCCCCCCCTCCAACCTCTCCCTCCAATTTATATTCAATCTTTCTCACCTAATCTTTTTGTTTCCTCATAAAACCCTTACTCTTTCCTGTTTTCACCTTTAATTTTCTTCTTTTGCACACCCTACCAAAATTTATCCACCAATCTCGCAACTTCTCTTCAAATCCCCCAAGACACAGTGTCATCAGAAAAGAGCACTGTACAACCCCCCCACTTTATGTGGATTCTTTATCTTTTAACCCCAGGGCCTTTCCCAAAGACCCCGCTTTATTTCTCTTCAACCCCATCTATAAATAATTAAAAAACCCACGGTGACATCACACACCTTTCTAAGGCCTATTTTTAGGGGAAAAAAATTTCCCTCTTTCCTAAACTCTAACTTAGCCTCCTATCCTCGTAAAAACTCTTACGTTTCAAAAACCTACCCTCCAACCAACACTTGCAACTCTGCCAATTCCCCCTATCCCCCTGTCATACCCCTTTTTTCCAAATCCATAAATCCCACAAAGCCTCTTAGCCTTACTAAATACGTTCACTTATATTTTTTCCTGTAAACACCTGGTCCACACCCCCCCTCCCTTTTTCTAACCCCTTGTTCACTGCATCCTTTCCCCGTCTTCTTTTAAATTTCTTTCAATTATAACTCTACCATACATTTTACCAGGTACACTCAACAGACTTATCCCCCAAAATTTTTGCACCTCTTTTACCCCCTTTCCCTTTTAAAAGGAAATGCATGCTCCTACTGTTATGCAATATTTAAAATTGTATAAAAAATACCCACATTGTAACGTATTAGCCCCACCAGCGGCGTGTATTAACGTGTGAGGTCATTTTTTCTCTTAAACAACAAAAATTAACTTTTTCATTACTTTGAGCTCAATTTCAAGCCTTTTCCAATACTAAAACCAATCAAAATCTTCTCGATTTCTGTAATATATCTTCCATTCTATCAAATGAGACCAAGAAATAGCAAATACAACTATAAAAAACATACAAAAAAAATACTGCAAAGTCGCTGTTTAATCGAAAATTATGGTCTAAGTTTTTTTCTTTCATTTTGCACTGTGTGTTGCAGGATTTGCTTTATGTGGTGCACACATACCACATAGATGTATTCTCTCATATCTAGGCCCAAATTTACTTCTCATAGCTTATCAGATTGAGCTGAGCTCATGGCATAGATCTACGGTTTGGACCCTCAACGTAAAGCCGTAGATCTACGGCACGGACCCTGAAAGGGTTAAGCAAACACTATGATGATCTCCTGGCACTCCTTGATTCCCTAAAGACAACCTTCGGTATTATTCTCACTGAGACCTGGCTTAAGCAGGATACAATTGATATCTACCCACTACCAGGATTTGCAGCAGTCCACAACTGCAGACCATACCAAGTTGGGGGTGGAATTGCAATCTATTACTCTAACCAACTATCTTGTATTAGCACCACTTGCTATAGCGATGAATATGGAGAATTTTTTTTTTTTTTCAACAAAATCGGCCGTTTCCCACCGAGGCAGGGTGGCCCAAAAAGAAAAACGAAAGTTTTTCTATTTTTTAAATTTATTAATTTATACAAGAGAAGGGGTTACTAGCCCCTTGCTCCCGGAATTTTAGTCGCCTCTTACAACACGCATGGCTTACGGAGAAAGAATTTTGTTCCACTTCCCCATGGAGATAAGAGGAAATAAACAAGAACAAGAACTAGAAAGGAAATAGAAGAAAATCCAGAGGGGTGTGTATATATATGCTTGTACATGTATGTGTAATGTGACCTAAGTGTAAGTAGAAGTGGAAAGACATACCTGAAAACTTGCATGTTTATGAGACAGACAAAAGACACCAGCAATCCTACCATCATGTAAAACAATTACAAGTTTCCGTTTTACACTCACTTGGCAGGACGGCAGTACCTCCCTGGGTGGTTGCTGTTTACCAACCTACTACCTAGAATGGAGAATATATTTTTGCTAATTTTACTGCAAAAACCTTAAGACTCCTATAACAATCGGTGCCATTTACCGGATACCTCACACAAACATCCCAAATTTCAGTGAAAAATTAAAGACACCAATAACAAACAGCCAAATGAACAAGCACCACCTTCTCTTAACTGGAGACTTCAGTGTCAACCTTGGCCTACCTGATGATCAGCCTGTAACTGATTTCATCAACAATATGAACAACACACTTCTCATACCAACAATACCTAAACCAACTAGGCTGATCAAGACAAGTGCAACCATAATTGACCATATATGGACCAAAATACTAGCCCCCTTAAACCAGGTATAATCACAGACAGCACTACAGACACTACCCTACCTTCCTCTTAACAAACATTTGTAAACCACCACTGGAATACAACAAAGTTTCATTTAGATTCCATGACGAGGCCTCAATAAGTAATTTCACAACAGAGCTAGAGATGGATGACTGGCCTACAGACATATTTCTGAATAAATTACTTTGACTATACAACAAACATTGTCCTATAAAAATGAAACAGATCACAAATAAACGGTTCAGTTGCCCATGGCTAACTAGCAGCATACTGAGATCCACTGATAAGAAACACCAATATGAAAAGCAATACAGACAGGGCTTAATACACAAAGATATTCTTAACCCTTAAACTGTCCAAACAGATCTATGTTCACATGCGTAGTGTTCCAAAAGTACATCTACGTTTTTTACACATTTTCAAATATAACAAAAAAATGTAGATCAAAGTTTTTTTACATGTTTTCAAATGTAAAAAAACAAAAAGAAGATCTACATTTTTTTACATACTTTCAAATGTTGAAAAAACATAGATCTACGTTTGGACAGTTTAAGGGTTAAACACTATTCATCAGTTCTCACCAAACTAATAAAAAAAGCCAAACAATTGTACTACTCCAGCAGATTCACTGAAACAAGAGGAGACATAAAAAAAGACCAGGAAAACACTCTCAGATTCTGGGAACCCACAAACTGAAAACAACTAGGGATAATGTCCTAATTAAACTGAACAAAACACCACTGCATCCCACTGTTGAAGTTAAGATAAATTACTTTTTTCAACCATATGATCTAATCTTGCCAGTAAAATCCCAGGTACCAATGCCCGAGCAAGTGATTACTTAGATGGGAATTTCCCAAACTCCTTCTATCTTGCACCTACTGAGCCCACTGAAGCCACCACAATTATAAAGTCACTTAAAAATAATTCAGGGAATCTGCCGCACGTCCCACCATTATTGTACAAGTGAGCCGCCCATGTCCTTTCGTATGCTATTTCATTACTTTCTAACAAGTCACTAGAAACTAGCATTTTCCCGACACTACTCAAGACAGCAAGGGTTACGCCTATAGTTGTTTACATCTGTGGTGACCCCACAGATGTAAACAACTATAGGCCAATATCAAACTTACCACTGCTATCCAATATCTTCGAGAAACTCGTGCATAAGAGATTATATTCGTTTATAGCAGCACAAAGCATACTCAACGCCTGCCAATTTGGCTTCAGAAAAAATAAAGGCACAAACAATGCAACTGTAAATATGCTAAATCTGCTTTACACAGCAATGGAATATAAGGAATATCCATTAGGACTTTTTATTGACCTAAGAAAAGCTTTTGACACAGCAGACCATGGCATCCTACTCCACAAACTTGACCATTATGGTACAAGAGGCCATGCACTTGCATATTTCAAATCCTACCTTACTAATAGGTATCCGTATGTCACCATTAAGACACAACCTCATCAACACAGCCACTTGATACTGGAGTGCCACAGGGAAGTGTCCTTGGTCCCCTGTTCTTCCTCTTATACATCAGTGATCTTCCCAATACATCACAACAACTGAAACCCATTCTCTTTGCTGACGACATGACTTATGTCATCTCCCACCCAAACCTTGCCACCCTCAACACCATTGTTAATGAGGAGCTACTAAAAATTTCTACTTGGATGACAGCCAATAAACTTACACTTAATACTGACAAAACCTTCTATGTTATGTTTGGTAACAGGGCAGGTGTTGCACAACTTAACATTGAGATCGACAACACTCTTATTGCCAAACATAATGAGGGCAAATTCCTAGGCCTGCACCTCAACAGCAACCTGAATTGCAGCACCCATATCCAACACACAACAAAAAAAGTATCCAAAATGGTTGGGATCCTCTCCAAGATATGTTACTACGTGCCACAATCAGCTCTCCTCACACTATACTATTCACTCATCTATCCCTACCTCACCTATGCTATTTGTGCCTGGGGATCAACAGCAGCAACACAACTAAAGCCAATAATAACCCAACAAAAAGACGCAGTAAGAACAATCACGCAAACCAATCCCAGGCAACACACCTGCCCACTCTTCAAAGATCTAAACCTACTCACTGTACAGAACATCCACACTTACTGCTGTGCAACCTACATTTACAGAACCTTAAATTCCAATATTAACCCTGACCTAAAACACTTTCTTGATAGTTGTGACAGGACCCACAGGCATAACACCAGGCACAAAAGTCTGACATTCCCCGTGTCCAGCTAAACCTATACAAAAATTCAATGTACATAAAAGGACCTAAAATCTGGAACACCCTACCTGTAAACTCTAGAACTGCAGACACAACCATCACTTTCAAGACTAATGTTAAAAAACATCTATCTCCCTGATACACCCCACAATCAGCCAACTACATGAAAACCACCAATTCTCTTGTATCATACACACACAAAAAACAACCTAGACCTACTCTTGATATCTGTGATTCCCCACAATGCACACTTACACTCACCCAGTTGACTGTAAACACAGAAATATGTAATAAAACTATTAACTAATGAATCTTAAACTAGTCATAAGTTTGCCTGAGAAACTCCAATAAAGGAGCTTCAATAGAAACTATGTATCGTACCAACACAAAACCATTCACACTGCTAAATTTACAAACTGTAATGCAATTGCCTAGCTTCATCATCAACATGCTCCATAATCTGTACCAATATAGAGTTTGACTTAGTCTGCCTGATATGCCTAGTCATGCTAGGCGTGATAGTGGCCCTCTCTGTAATTAGTATTTTATAATATGTAAACCACACAATATCCTATATGCAAACCCCTCATTGTAATCTTTACAGAGAATAAACTTGATTGAGAGTTTCCACGAGGATAGTGAGGCTCAAGTTAGAGTTGAGAGAGGGAGATTATTTCCCAGTAAAAGTAAGCTTTTGACAGGAATGCATGATGTAACCATGTTGTTCAATATATTTATGGAAGGGGTTTTAAGAGAAGTGAATGCTCGGGTGTTGGCAAGTGTTGGATTAAGAGATAAAGAATCAAACACAAATTGGGAGTTGTCACAGATGCTTTTTACTGATAGACACTGTGCTTTGAGAGGTTCTGAAGAGAAGTTGCAGAGGTTGGCGAATGAGTTTGGAAGGGTACGTAAAAGAAGGAAATTAAAAGTGAATGTAGGAAAGAGCAAGGTGATGAGGATAACAAATTTAGGTAATGAAAGACTGGATATCAGATTGGAGGGAGGGAGAATAGAGGAAGTAAATGTATTCAGATATCTAGGAGTGGACTTGTCAGCAGACGGGTCTATGAAAGACGAGGTGAACCACTGAAGCGATAAGGGAAAAAAGGTGAGTGGAGCACTGAGGAGTAGTGTCTGTCGAGACAAATAACATTACCTATGGAAGCAAAGAGGGGAAAGTATGAAAGCATAGCGATATCAACGCTGTTATTTGGGTGTAAAGCATGGGTGGTGGATGTTGCAACAAGGAGAAGGCTGGAAGCAGTGGAGATGTCATGTCTGAAGGCAATGTGCGGTGTGAATATAATGTAGAGAATCCATAACTTGGAGATTAGAAGAAGGCGCAGGATTTCTAAAAGGGCAGAGGAAGGGTTGTTGAGGTGGTTTGGATATTTAGAATGACTCGGAGGGCATATAAATCTGTAGCGGAAGGAAGACAGGGAAAGGGTCGACCTAGGAAAGGTTGGAAGCAGGGGGTAAAGGAGGTTTGGTGTGTGATGGGCTTTGCTTCCATCAAGCATGTGTGTGTGTGTGTGTTAGACAGGAGTGGAGACAAATGGTTTTTATGACGATGTGGTGTTGGAGCATGAGCAAAGTAACATTTATGAAGGGTTTCAGGGAAACTGGTTAGCTAGACTTGAGTCCTGGAGGTTGGCAATACAGTGCCTGCACTCTGAAGGAGGGGTGTTGATGTTGCAGTTTTTTTAACTGTAGTGTAGGCATGCCTCTGGCAAGATAGTGATGAAGTGAATGATGATGAAAGTGTTTCTTCTTTTTCGGGTCACTCTGTCTTGATGGGAAATGGCTGTGTCAATAAAAAAAAATGTATTTATCCTTTCTTTTATGAAAGTAAGCATTATCCCTTGCTATACAACTCAAGGGCTCCCCTATTTTCATTTACCAAAAGCACTGTCAACCTACTTACTCCAGTAATCTACAAATGTTTCACCCATTCTACCTTTCATGTTCCTCACAACAATAATTCCCTCAGCTCAAAGCTCCCTAAACATTCATTTAACACCTCCCAAAATCTCTCTTCTTTACACCTCTTGTTCTCAAGTGCATACACACTATAACCCACATCTTGCACACCATCCTTATTCTAAAACACATAATTCTTGACTTTGCACACCTATAATCAATTCATATCCAAAAACTGATTATTGAATATTACCACTACTTCCTTAGCTCTGATTCTTTCATATACACCTAATTTAACAACATTTAATATTATTATATACATAGAGAGGACACAAGGGGTTAGTAACCCTTCTCCTGTATAAATTACTAAATGTAAAAAGAGATAAATTTGACGTTTCTCCTGCCTTGGTGGTCACGCTGCCTCAGCGGTCACCCTGCCTCAGTGGTCACCCTGCCTCAGTGGTCACCCTGCCTCAGTGGTCACCCTGCCTCAGTGGTCACCCTGCCTCAGCAGTCACCCTGTCCTCAGTGGTCACCCTGCCTCATGGTCACCCTGCCTCAGTGGTCACCCTGCCTCAGTGGTCACCCTGCCTCAGCGGTCACCCTGCCTCAGCGGTCACCCTGCCTCAGTGGTCACCCTGCCTCAGTGGTCACCCTGCCTCAGTGGTCACCCTGCCTCAGTGGTCACAATGCCTTGGTGTCACCCTGCCTCAGCGGTCACCCTGCCTCAGTGGTCACCCTGCCTCAGTGGTCACCCTGCCTCAGTGGTCACCCTGCCTCAGTGGTCACCCTGCCTCAGTGGTCATCCTGCCTCAGTGGTCACCTGCCTCAGTGGTCACCCTGCCTCAGTGGTCACCCTGCCTCAGTGGTCACCCTGCCTCAGTGGTCATCCTGCCTCAGTGGTCACCCTGCCTCAGCGGTCATCCTGCCTCAGTGGCCACCCTGCCTTGGTGGTCACCCTGCCTTGGTGGTCACCCTGCCTCAGTGGTCACCCTGCCTCAGTGGTCACCCCACCTTGGTGGTCACCCTGCCTCAGCGGTCACCCTGCCTCAGCGGTCACCCTGCCTCAGTGGTCACCCTGCCTCAGTGGTCACCCTGCCTCAGCGGTCACCCTGCCTCAGTGGTCACCCTGCCTCAGCGGTCACCCTGCCTCAGCGGTCACCCTGCCTCAGTGGTCACCCTGCCTCAGTGGTCACCCTGCCTCAGTGGTCACCCTGCCTCAGTGGTCACCCTGCCTCAGTGGTCACAATGCCTTGGTGGTCACCCTGCCTCAGCGGTCACCCTGCCTCAGCGGTCACCCTGCCTCAGTGGTCACCCTGCCTCAGTGGTCACCCTGCCTCAGTGGTCATCCTGCCTCAGTGGTCACCTGCCTCAGTGGTCACCCTGCCTCAGTGGTCACCCTGCCTCAGTGGTCACCCTGCCTCAGTGGTCATCCTGCCTCAGTGGTCACCCTGCCTCAGTGGTCACCCTGCCTCAGTGGTCATCCTGCCTCAGTGGTCACCCTGCCTCAGCGGTCATCCTGCCTCAGTGGCCACCCTGCCTTGGTGGTCACCCTGCCTCAGTGGTCACCCTGCCTCAGTGGTCACCCCACCTTGGTGGTCACCCTGCCTCAGTGGTCACCCTGCCTCAGTGGTCACCCTGCCTCAGTGGTCACCCTGCCTCAGTGGTCACCCTGCCTCAGTGGTCATCCTGCCTCAGTGGTCACCTGCCTCAGTGGTCACCCTGCCTCAGTGGTCACCCTGCCTCAGTGGTCACCCTGCCTCAGTGGTCATCCT
The DNA here is from genome assembly GCF_026875155.1 of Cherax quadricarinatus. Lineage (NCBI taxonomy): Eukaryota > Metazoa > Arthropoda > Malacostraca > Decapoda > Parastacidae > Cherax > Cherax quadricarinatus. The sequence continues at coordinate 37,236,890 of NC_069451.1, read as the reverse complement.
GCCTCAGTGGTCACCCTGCCACAGTGGTCATCCTGCCTCAGTGGCCACCCTGCCTTGGTGGTCACCCTGCCTTGGTGGTCACCCTGCCTCAGTGGTCACCCTGCCTCAGTGGTCACCCCACCTTGGTTGTCACCCTGCCTCAGCGGTCACCCTGCCTCAGCGGTCACCCTGCCTTGATCACCCTGCCTTGGGGTCACCCTGCCTCAGGGTCATCCTGCCTCAGTGGTCACCCTGCCTCAGTGGTCACCCTGCCTCAGTGGTCACCCTGTCTTGGTGGTCACCCTGTCCTAGTGGTCACCCTGCCTTGATCACCCTGCCTTGGGGTCACCCTGCCTCAGGGTCATCCTGCCTCAGTGGTCACCCTGCCTCAGTGGTCACCCTGCCTCAGTGGTCACCCTGCCTTCGTGGTCACCCTGCCTCAGTGGTCATCCTGCCTCAGTGGTCATCCTGCCTCAGTGGTCACCCTGCCTCAGTGGTCATCATGCCTCAGTGGTCATCCTGCCTCAGTGGTCATCCTGAGTCGATGGTCACCCTGCCTTGGTGGTCACCCTGCCTCAATGGTCACCCTGCCTCAGTGGTCATCCTGCCTCGGTGGTCACCCTGCCTCAGTGGTCATCCTGCCTCGATGGTCACCCTGCCTTGGTGGTCACCCTGTCTCAGTGGTCAACCTGCCTCGGTGGTCACCCTGCCTCGGTGGTCACCCTGCCTCGGTGGTCACGCTGCCTCGGTGGTCACCCTGCCTTGGTGGTCACCCAGTCTCAGTGGTCAACCTGCCTCGGTGGTCACTCTGCCTCAGTGGTCAACCTGCCTCAGTGGTCATCCTGCCTCGGTGGTCACCCTGCCTCAGTGGTAACCCTGCCTCAGTGGTCATCCTGCCTCGATGGTCACCTGCCTGGTGGTCACCCTGTCTCAGTGGTCAACCTGCCTTGGTGGTCACCCTGCCTCGGTGGTCACCTTGCCTCGGTGGTCACTCTGCCTTGGTGGCCACCCTGCCTCAGTGGTAACCCTGTCTAGGGGTCACCCTGCTTCGGTGGTCACCCTGCCTTGGTGGTCACCCTGCCTCAGTGGTAACCCTGTCTAGGGGTCACCCTGCTTCGATGGTCAGTCTGCCTTGGTGGTCACCATGCCTTGGTGGTCACTTTGCCTCGGTGATCACCCTGCTTTGGTGGTCACCCTGCCTCAGTGGTCACCCTGCCTTGGTGATCACCCTGCTTCAGTGGTCACCCTGCCTTGGTGGTCACCCTGCCTTGGGATCACCCTGCCTTGGTGGTCACCATGCCTCGGTGGTCACCCTGCCTTGGTGGTCACCCTGTCTCGGTGGTCACCCTGCCTTGGTGGTTACCCTGCCTTGGTGGTCACCCTGCCTTGGTGGTCACCCTGCCTTGGTGGTCACCCTGCCTTGGTGGTCACTCTGCCTTGGTCACCCTGTCTCAGTGGTCACCCTGCCTTGATGGTCACCCTGCCTTGGTGGTCACCCTGCCTTGGGGTCACCCTGCCTCAGTGGTCACCCTGCCTCATTTGTCACCCTGCCTTTGTGGTCACCCTGTCTTGGTGGTCACCCTGCCCTAGTGGTCACCCTGTCTTGGTGGTCACCCTGTCCTAGTGGTCACCCTGCCTTGATCACCCTGCCTTGGGGTCACCCTGCCTCAGGGTCATCCTGCCTCAGTGGTCACCCTGTCTCGGTGGTCACCCTGCCTCAGTGGTCACCCTGCCTTGGTGGTCACCCTGCCTTGGTGGTCACCCTGCCTCAGTGGTCACCCTGCCTCAGTGGTCACCCTGCCTCGATGGTCACCCTTCCTTGGTGGTCACCCTGCCTTGGTGGTCACCCTGCCTTGGTGGTCACCCTGCATTGGTGTCACCCTGTCTCAGTGGTCACCCTGCCTCAGTGGTCACCCTGCCTCAGTGCTCACCCTGCCTCAGTGCTCACCCTGCCTCAGTGGTCACCATGCCTCAGTGGTCACCCTGCCTCAGTGGTCACCCTGCCTCAGTGGTCACCCTGCCTTGGTGGTCACCCTGCCTTGGTGGTCACCCTGCCTTGGTGGTCACTCTGCCTTAGTGGTCACCCTGCCTTGGTGGTCACCCTGCCTTGGTGGTCACCCTGCCTCAGTTGTCATCCTGCCTTGGTGGTCACCCTGCCTCAGTGGTCACCCTGCCTTGGTGGTCACTCTGCCTTGGTGGTCACCCTGCCTCGGTGGTCACCCTGCCTTGGTGGTCACCCTGCCTTGGTGGTCACCCTGCCTTGGTGGTCACCCTGCCTCAGTGGTTACTCTGCCTTGGTGGTCACCCTGCCTTGGTGGTCACCCCGCCTTGGTGGTCACCCTGCCTCTGTGGTCACCCTGATTTGGTGGTCACCCTGCCTTGGTGGTCACCCTGCCTTGGTGGTCACCCTGCCTTGGTGGTCACCCTGCCTTGGTGGTCACCCTGCCTCAGTGGTCACCCTGATTTGGTGGTCACCCTGCCTTGGTGGTCACCCTGCCTTGGTGGTCACCCTGCCTTGGTGGTCACCCTGCCTTGGTGGTCACCCTGCCTTGGTGGTCACCCTGCCTTGGTGGCCACCCTGCCTCGGTGGTCACCCTGCCTCGGTGGTCACCCTGCCTCGGTGGTCACCCTGCCTTGGTGGTCACACTGCCTTGGTGGTCACCGTGCCTCGGTGGTCACCCTGCCTCAGTGGTCACCCTGCCTTGGTGGTCACCCTGCCTTGGTGGTCACCCTGTCTCAGTGGTCACCCTGCCTCAGTGGTCACTCTGCCTTGGTGGTCACCCTGCCTCAGTGGTCACCCTGCCTCAGTGGTCACCCTGCCTCAGTGGTCACCCTGCCTTGGTGGTCACCCTGCCTCAGTGGTCACCCTGCCTCAGTGGTCACCCTGCCTCAGTGGGAGACAGCTCTTGTATTAAAAAAAAATAGACAAGCACTACACCCACAAGATTCAGACAAGGCCTAGGAAATGGGAAATCATTAAGTTTGATCCCAAGAAGTGGAGGGTATCTTTCATTCCGTAACATAACGATAAACAGATCACCTATCACAAAGCTAACAGAGGGAAAATTCTTAGAATCCACCTTGATAATAGACTCAAATTTCATACACATATACAACAAATTTCTAAGAAAATTTCCAAGACTGTAGGCATACTATCGAAGATACGGTACTATGCTCCACAGTCAGCCCTCCTGGCCCTTTATCACTCTCTTATTTACCCCTATCTCATCTATGGAATTTGTGCATGGGGCTCAACAACAATTAACCATCTCAGACCACTAATTACCCAACAAAAGGCTGCAGTTAGAATGAAACAAATTCTCACTACAGGCAGCACACTCCACCAATATTCAAAACACTCAACCTACTCACCATACAAAACATCCATACTTATTACTGCACTATTACATACATAGAACACTTAACTCTGATATTAACCCTCCTGCTGTTCTTACCTGTATTTTTTGTACCTCTGTATGTATGCTTAAATTACAAAATAAATAAATAAATAAATTCTCTGGGTTAAGAACTGTTCACCAACATCAAGGCACTGCTCTTGAGGGCAGCCAAAAAATACCTGCACGTAATAAAAACTAAAAACTTACGAAAATAATTGTCAAGAATAGGGTCCCCTTTCTTTACAGTCTTGAATCTTTCATGAATAATCTTGAGTGGAGGAAGCTTCTTGACTGTTCCATTCTGAGCACCACAGTACCAACACACTGATATCTTCTTGCAAAGTTTATTAATGTGCTCGTAGAATTCCTTCTTCTGGATATATGAGCTAATGCACTTTGCCTTTTCACACAGGATTCCTTTGTCTTTAGGCTTCAGCAACACTTGTGCACAGCTCTGAAAAGATTAAAGATTAAACATTCATTATTTCAGCATAATACGTACAATGTTTGTACAGTGATCGGTGACATTGAGATGTGTATGCAGAAAACCCATTAGTACATGAACCCCCGCCTTACGAACACATTGCGTTACGTTAAATCGCCATACGAAGCATTTGAACGCAAAAATTTTCCCTCGCCTCATGATAAAAAATTTGCCTTACGTGATTCGTCTGGGACATGTCCCACATGTGGCCTCAGCTGCCCCGTGAGTGTCAGTGTTTACAAGCCAGCCAGTGCAGTCGCATCCATGCATACATTCAGTACATTTCACCTTATCCCAGTGTTTCTTGTGCTTGTAACTGCAAAATAAGTCATCATGGGCCCCAAGAAAGCTTCTAGTGCCAACCCTGTGGTAAAAAGGGTGAATATTACTATGGAAATTAAGAAAGATTTTGAAGGGTTTGGGGCTAACCCTGAGAAGCCTATGCCAGTTGTAGAATCCATTGTGCCTACTTCAAAGATTAAGGAAATGTGTGCAAAGTGGGTTGAACTGCAAACCTTTATGGATGAAAATCACCCTAACATAGCTATTGCAAGCCGTGCTGGTGACTATTACAATGACAATGTTATGGCCCATTTTAGGCAAATCTTAACCCTTTCAGGGTTGACAGGCCCTCTCCGAGACTTGTTCTCAGGGTCACCCAAATTTGAAAAAAAAAAAAAAAAATTTTTCTTATGAAAAGATAGAGAATCTTTTCCCGATCCTAATGACACCAAAAGTATGAAATTTGATGGAAAACTACGGAATTATGCTCTCACGAAGTTAGCGGTCTCGACGATGTTTATGCATCGGCGATTTTTGCCCACTTTGAGCCTTGTTTTCGGCCAATTCCAATGTACTAGTCGACAAAAATCATAACTATTTTGCTAGAACTCCATTTTTTCTATCATATGAGTACAAGAAACCATCCATTTACCAATTTCAATTATCCAATACAGTGGTCAGAATTAAGCAATTTTGCCATTTTCACACAAATTTCAAAAGATGCCAATTTCCAAATAGGGTCCAGAATAAACAAGAAAGACATTCCTGGCACTAAAATAACATTTCCTCTGTTCATTAGTCACATCCCCAGGCCCCTCTTACATTCTTTTGCATTCCACTTGAATTTTTATTCTCACA